>JAMWET010003433.1:0-58795 GCA_024036415.1 Prochilodus magdalenae | reverse complement strand
TCCGTCTAAAAGTACACACCTGACTCTAATCTCACCTTCATATTATCTGCTAATCCCACAGTCACCTACTTTTACCCTCACAGATATTAAAAACTGGATCATTCATCTTATTAACTAACTAAGTCTAATATTGTTGTTTAATTTGGTTCTTTTGATCTACTATCAAATTTATATAGAAATAAAGAGAATCTATAATCTTTCCAGCACCACTGTAAGACCACTCTTGTTCTACATGTGAGCTCTATAAAGCTGTAAATGTGCTGGAAGGTGGGCGTTGGCTGGTCAAAGGTTTCCTAACCGGCTTGATTCGTCTGTATCTAACAGTAAGCAACGTCAGGCTTATTTAACCCCTTCCTACCCAACACCACATAAATTACCACTATCATCACCACATAAACTGATCCTCTGTAGACCTGTGTAATTAATAATGTACCAGATTCTAGATCAGAAATACAAACAGCATGAACAGACTTTAACAGAGCTCTACCTGTTTCTCTTTCCTTTCTGCTGCAGCTGCTACTGTACTGTGTCCCATGTGTTCATCCATCGTACACAGGTAACAGATAAGCTGTTGGTCAGTACGACAGTAGATCTTCATCACTTCATCATGCTGAGAGCAGATCTTCTCCTGTAGCTGTTTGGAGGCTTCGACCAGCTTGTGCTTCTTAAAGGCAGGAGACTGATAGTGAGGTTTAAGATGAGCTTCACAAAAAGAAGCCAGACACACCAAACAGGACTTGACGGCTTTGAGTTTTCTCCCTGTGCAGAAATCACACTCCACATCTCCAGGTCCAGCGTAACAGGGAGCAGGAGGAGCAGCTCGGAGTTTCTGCTTCACTTCCTCCACCACTTCAGCCAGCATGTTGTTCCTCCGTAGAACAGGCCTCGGAGTGAAGGTCTCTCTGCACTGGGGGCAGCTGTAGACCCTCCTCTGATCCTCCTGATCCCAGCAGCCATTAATACACACCTTACAGTAGCTGTGTCCACAGGGAGTCGTTACTGGATCCTTCAGCAGATCCAGACAGACTGGACAGGTGAACCGGTCCTGATCTACTGAAATACTGGCCTCTGCCATTTTCCTGCACTCGTAGACTGAGGGAGAGAGAGAGAAGGGGGGAGCAGCACTCTGACATCAGTTTCGTTTCCTTAGAATGAAAGGAGCTCCAAAGTGGGAGTGGCTACATGTGGAAGATTTTGATTGGACAGAAGTCAGGAATATATCAGCACTAGAAGCTCATGTTTCCAGACACTCTTGCTCAGATAGTGGTGAGCAGAGTTTCACCAGAACGGATGTTTTAGACCTATGTCAGTGTTTCTGAGCTACACTGCTAACCAATGCTAAAACTAATAGACTCTAGACTACAGTACAGTTTGTCTGAGTAGGTCTATTGTGGCATCAGCACAGAGGAAATGCAGGAATTGTGTGAGATTGTGCTTTACTGAGCACAGCAGCAGAGGAGACCTACTCCAACCCTGTCTGATATAGCAGAGATAGACAGGTAGCCATTAACACTGCACAGACTAGCACACAGCCTAGCACAGAGTATCTTAACACACGTGAACATCTTTATGCTAACCATGACAACAGCCTATATACTTATTAAAGTCTCTTACTGGGACACCAAACCTTCTGTCAGGCTCTGGATGGGCATCTAGTATGGCCATGCCTCCCTTGTGTCCCAACATGCCAGTAGCAACGGCTAGTCGTCACTGGTGAGCCTTGTAGCATTGCCTCCACCCCCAACCTTTGTGCTGCTCATTTCTTAGAGTCCTTGTTGGGTTTCATGGAAGAGCCGTTCCTCTCCGACTTGTCACACCAGTGTGGCTTCAGTGTGGGTCTTAACCAAATGCCTCACATGTGGCTGCTCCGCATGCTCAGGCCTCCTGCGCATCCTTTGTCAAACAGGCCTGTAGTGTATGAATATACTTATATACACTAACTGACAAAAACAAAACACACCTAGATAGAAATCTCAGATTGCAGTTATGTCCCAGGGGGGCTTGTTTGATCTGGGACAAGCACAGGCACCTTGTCCATCATCCAGACACAGGGGGCACCTTCCTTACACACCCCTGTCTCTGCCCGGAGTGCTATGCCTGAACCGCATAGTCTTTGGCAAAAAAAAAAATTCAAGTTCTGTTTGGGATCCAATTAGAGTACGGAGACCTCATGGTGAACGCTTCAATCCTGCTCTTGCCGTGGAGCCACACACCTGGTGGTGGTGCTGAGCCTGGTGGTGTGATGATCTGGAAACAGAGGATCTGGAAAGTCATCGCATATGACAGTCGGTCACAGTATGGTCGTGAACCGGAGGCTTAGGGTAGATTCAAGCTAACGTAGCTTAGTCTAGCAGAGATTGAATATGGTCGTGACCTGGGTATGTAGAGTAGATTGAGGCTAACGTATGTTACTCTAGCAGAGACTGAAAACACTGGTGAGCTGGGGTATCTCCAAAACAACAACCTTGTAAAGTATTTACACAATGTTTAGAAAAGTAAGTAGAATTTTGGTACTTATAAAATTTTGGTATTTATTAAGAACACGGAATACAATAGCACATAGCTGATACCTGCTGATACAGAATGAAATGAAGAGACACATAGCAACAATACTTTCACCATAACAACACTGTTATAAAACCCTGTTGTTGTAGAAACTAAATATTAAACATAAACTTTTGTTTGTCTGTTTTCCCGGAAATATAAAAGGGTCAGTGTCTGGTATACTAGTCAGTTGGACATGCATGATGTTTGGGAGATTTGATTCTCATCACCAGCATTACAAGACACAAATCAAGCACTGGACTTTTCCTTTATGTACTGTATGAACAGTTGCAGGAAAAGATTCTGAACTTCTTAATTCTCCTGCATGATAATAATAATAGAAACAACAACAAACAGCTTCTTAAAGCAAAGCATATACACTGATTAATGTTACAAAGTCTAGATGAACAAATAGTTGAAACAATCATTGTCACTGAAGAAACATTCCCAGTGTCTTGGAGAGAAATAATCCTTCTGTGTTTCAGAAATTCCAGTAAGAATTCACTGAAAAATCTTCACAAGATTTCACAAGAGGAACCTTCTGGATGGATATACATACAGAAACATTTCAGAAATAAATTCAGGATCAGAAACTGTGATTTGGTCATGGAGGTCTATTAATAAAAAGAGGCATATCAATAAAAAGAAAAAAATCGAATAAATGATCAACCAATACACAGTAAGACTGAGCTCTGTAGAGACATATGACAGTGAGTGTGATGACACATCTGCTTCTATAGAGAAAATAACCATCCAGAATACTGGACATTTGGAATGAGAAGGTTAAATGCTAATGAATATACTTATATACATGTAAATATGAACATATATACAATTTAAAACATATTATATAATTCATATGAAATGAAGCTGGTCTGTTATGTAATACAGCACTACACATATCACAGCATATCATAAAATCCTCCTATAACACAATCTGAATTACATCCACTCTGAAGTATGGGAGAACCTACTCTTTGGTTCTAGGAGACTTTGAACCGTTAGCTCTTTAAATCTGATCTATTGTGGGGTGGAATCAATTAAGGAGCAGAGGAGGTCAAAGCCGAACTTTGAAGTCCTCTTAAAAACCAAGCTGCCTAAAGAAGAACCAATTGTGGTTCCTGAAAGAACCTTTCAACTGACAGTTCTCGCTTTTCATTTTTTACTGTATCTCCGACTGCATGATTTGGTCTTCTATGCAGAAGACTCAGAATGGAGCTGGTCAAAATGCCAGTTCAACTTTTTAAACCGTAACATGCAATGAAGACATAATTAGCATTTGCATACAGTAAGAGAACTTCAGTCTCTATACATCCTCATATAGCAGTCCTCTCAGTCAAACAAACGATATCTCTGAAGTTCTGGAGTTGAATCTGGAAACAAGTACTGCACTTTCAGGATATGTGTGGTTAAGAGTGTGTAGCTCAGTGTGATTAGAATACAGGAAGCTGGGGGGATGAATTAATGCATTCATATGTTTGTACAATCAGCTGAACAAACAAACAAACAATTAATAATATATTCACAACTTCACATATTTACACTGTAACTGATTTCCTGAGTCTCCTTTTGGATTACACAGTTTCACAGATCCTCCAATAAACCCAGACCAACCATCAATCCAGAACCCAGCGTAGAGCGGCTGAGTGAATGTGGTGTGGACTGTGTGTAGGAGGGTCATTGTGTCAGAGACGCTGTAGAAGGACAGAGTTCCTGCACTGTGATCCACATACACTCCTATTCTGGAGGAGGGTGGAGCTGAGATCTCAGTCTGAATGTTGTTGTGCCAGAAAGAGAGAGATGTAGGAGAACACTGCAGACTCCAGGACTGACTGTTGTGTCCAAAGCTGCTCTCATCACCCCGTCCTTTCCTGCTGATCCCTTCATATGAGACTGATATGTACACATCACTTCCCACACTGCTCCACTCAACCTCCCAGTAACAGCGTTCACTCACACTCTGTTTACTCAACACCTGACACCAGAAGTCAAATCTCTCTGGATGATCAGGGTAACGCTGGCATCTCCCACTGAATGTCACCACTCTGTTCCTCTCAGACACTCTGAGGTACTTACTTAGTGTGCCGGGATTCAGAGTCAGCCGACGGTAATCTAACAAAGGAGGAAAGAAAAGGTTTTTATTGATAGAATGTGAGTGAGTGAGTGACTGAGTGAGTGAGTGACTGAGTGAGTGAGTGGTACATACACTGTAGAAACTCTACTCTGGTTTTTGGTCCGGAGGGTAAAATGATCTGTGCTGCTGCAGCTGTGGAGAAAGTAAGGAAATGAAAGTGTGTTTATTAATAAATGAATAATTATAATTTTCTATTATTTCTATTAATGATTAATGGTCACTTTTACCACAGACACAGTCTTTATCTCTCTCTCTCTGTCTCTCCATCTCTCTCTACTGTATGTAAATATAGAACTGCTGTGTGATCTGTCTTATATGTTGGTTGGTGTGGCTCAGTGGTTGACACCTCTACCCACCAGGGAGCTGCCATCCCATGTGGGAGACGGGGGTTTGAATCCCAGTCTAGGTAGCAAATGCTGAGCTACACCAATAAGAGTCCTTGGGCAAGACCAACTCTACACTGGCCTACCTGTAATATGATTAAACTTGTAAGTGGCTCTGAATAAGAGAGTCAGCTAAATGCCTAAAATGTAAATTTGTTCTCTCACGTCTCTCTACACCGTGTACATCTATCTTTAATAACCAGCAGGTAATAAACACACATGGATTTAGTTCAGAATTATTATTCCAGTAACAGAGGAGTATCAGATCATTTGTGTGGAAGTGATGAAATCTTATGTCTGACTTTTACTCTGAACAAGTAAAGATCTTCATCATTCTGTTCCACAGCAGGAAGATCCTCTTACCATGTGGAGGGATTGTACTGAATTCCTGCTTCCAGAACTCCTCTAGTCTCTCTTTCAGATCAGAGAGAGATTTCCTCACTCCATCAAATGAGGGACGTTGATGGACAATGATGCTGGGTGAGTCCTCAGATCCAGAAGGGACACAGACAGACTGGAAACTCTACAGAGAGAGAAACACACAATGGAGAGAGAGAACAATGTACTGGAGTAAAGCAGACTGGCTCTAGCTGTTTAGGATGACGTAACCACAAGAAGAAATATAAATGAGATGGTTTATTTCTTGTACAGAGACCGTTACATTTGAATCTTTTTATTTTTTGCTGTTGTGTGTCAGGTTCCACATGTATTAACAAGCAAATATGGAAAATATAACATCAAGTCTTTTTCCTTACCAATCAGAAATGTGCATTTTCCTGTATCAGCAGACAGAACTCATTTGTTTAGCGTCTTTTAAGTTGTATGCATTGAACTGGAGATTTGTGTTGTTGTAGCATAGGCTGTTGCTTCGTGTAGTTTTCTACATGTGTTTGTGAGATGTTTATGCTTCTTGCACTGTGTGTGGTAAAGTGTGAATAGGGCTCAGAGATTCTGGTGGGTTTAATCACTCAATGTAACCGAGAACCTTCTGTTGTGACAGAAAGGGGAAAACTACTGTATGCGAGTATATCTATTGTATAACCTGTAATGCTTAAACACATGCTTGTTAGATAAAAGACTTCGAAACCGACGTTTGCAGAATTAAAAAACCAGGAACGGTTTATTCACAAACAGGCAAGCTCAGCAAGCACCAGTAAACAGCACAACAAAGGGAGAAGCTAAACCGGAGTCAGAGACAGGCGGAGGTCAGAACCAGGTAGAACAAGCAGCGAGGACAAACACACTGTAGTCAGAACACGAGCAAAAGGGATAAAGCGAAAGAGTAGTAGAGAAACGAAGGGAGTCGGAAACCAGAATGAGACGAGACGAGACTGCTCAGGATTGCTAAACTAAGTTTGGCAAAGCTTCGCAGGGACCCCATGTGAAACACAGCCTTAAATACAGGCAGTAATTAGATACAGCTGCGGTTAAAACTCGGGCGATCTAGAGCGAGTCACGGAGTCCGAATGGGGGCGCATAGACATGGCGTCATCAAGCGTGGCCCTCTGGGAAGTGGAGTCCTGAAGAGCAGAGAAGCCGGGGAGACGCGGAGGCGTGACAATGCTAAAAACATGATGTCATTAACTTCATAAACACTTTTAACCATGTGACTAAATCTTGCTCCAACAGTCATTTCATGAAACTGATGTTTTTTCCACCAGGCTCTCAGAAATGCAGACACATGGACACGAAGACAGCCTATGAAAACATTACACAAGGCTGGGGCTAGTCTAGTGTACAATCAATGGTAGATCCCTCTCTGTGAAACTAAAGATGCCTAAGTCACATATTTTTAACAGTGACTGTTACCTGGAGGAACTGGATGTGATCCTCTGTGTGCTCCAGCTGCTCCAGCTCAGTGTCTCTCCTCTTTAGATCAGCTATCTCCTGCTCCAGTTTCTCCAGGACTTCTTCAGCTCGACTCAGTTCAGTCCTCTCCTGAGCTCTGATCAGCTCTGTTACCTCAGAGCGCTTTTTCTCAATGGAGCGGATCAGCTGAGTAAAGATCCTCTCACTGTCCTCCACTGCTGCCTGTGCAGAGCTCTGTTACAACATACAGACCAGATGGAGCTCCATTTAAACACCAGCTACCATCCACTCAGCCAAAACCCTGAAAGACTGATTTTACACAGGACATCATGTGTTTGACCAACTGCCCTCTGGTAAACGCTTTAGGTCCATCACGTCCCGGACAAACAGACATAAAACAGGTTTTACATATTTTAGCCCTATGTTTAATAATTTTGTGTGTAAAGTGCCATTGGATTACTTCTCTATTTCGTTGTACACTGTGCAATGACAGTAAAGGCATCTTCTCACTGAGACTCTAGATGACTCACTGTCTACACTGTGTCTGTGTAGGGTCTCTAAGTGCCCAGCACTGGTCTCCTCACTGTCTGACTGGAGGACAGTCTGACTGAGCTGTGAAATAGCCGCTCCAGCAGATCTCTGCTCACTACTCACCTTAAGAGTCTCCACAGCCTGTTTCACCTCCTGCAGCTTCTTCTCTTTCTCCTGAAGTCTCTGCTGAGATTTCATCTGCACCTCCTTTAACTGATTCTGAGGAGGAGTACATATTTAAGCTAAAGTTACAGAATTTTGCTGTGAGGTATATTTGTAGTTATCGCTTATTTACAGAATTAATAATGTATTAAAATGTTTTTAAATATAGCTGTCATGAATTTCTGCTGTAAAGTCCCGGTCAAGTGTTCAAATCAATTGGCTGTGCCATCTTGTTGTGCAGTCCAAAGCTGAACTCAGCTTCTTACAGTGGGGTGGGAAAGATTGGGCAGCGTTGTTAATTTTCCTGATTTACCTTTATAAAGCATGGATAAAAAAAGCATGGATAAAAAAAAATCATATAGGGGACAAACACAGTGATATTTGAGAAGTGAAATGAAGTTTATATGATTTACAGAAAGTGTGCAATAATTGTCTAAACAAAAGTAGGCAGGTGCATAAATTTGGGTACCAAAAAAAAAAACCTTTAGTAGATCCTCCCTTCGCAGAAATAACAGCCTCTAAACGCTTCCTATAGCTTCTAATGAGAGTCTGGATTGTGGCTGAAGGTATGGTTTGATGGTTTCCGAGCATGGACAGCTCTCTTTAAGTGACACCACAGATTTTCCATAATATTCTGGTCTGGGGACTGAGATGGCCATTCCAGAACGTTGTACTTGTTCCTCTGCATGAATGCATTAGTAGATTTTGAGCGGTGTTTAGGGTCATTGTCTTGTTGGAAGATCCAGCCCCGGCGCAGCTTCAGCTTTGTCACTGATTCCTGGACATTGGTCTCCAGAATCTGCTGATATTGATTGGAATCCATGCGTCCCTCAACTTTAACAAGATTCCCAGTCCCTGTACTGGCCACAGAGCCCCACAGCATGATGGAACCACCACCAAATTTTACTGTAGGTAGCAGGTGTTTTTCTTGGAGTGCTGTGTTCTTTTTCCTTCATGCATAACGGCCCTTGTTATGCCCAAATAACACATCACCTTATTCCAAAATGAAGCTGGCTTGTCCAAATGTGCTTTAGCATACCTCAAGCGGCTCTGTTTGTGATGTGGGCGGAGAAAAGGCTTCCTCTGCATCACTCATCCATACAGCATCTCCTTGTGTAAAGTGCGCCGAATAGTTTAACGATGCACAGTGACTCAATCAGCAGCAAAATCATATTTTTGGGCTTTGGTGCTGGTCTGTGGGTTGACTCTGACTGTTCTCAACATCCTTCGCTTCTGTTTATTCAAGATTTTTCTTGGTCTGCCACTTCGAGCCTTGACTTGAACTGTGCCTGTGATCTTCCATTTTCTCACAATGTTTCTCACAGTGGAGACTGAAAGCTGAAATCTCTGAGATAGCTTTCTGTATCCATGTTTTGAGACTCCCATGTTGCGACTCTTCAGAGAAGATGCGAAGAGGAGAAAAACTTACAATTGCCCCCCTTAAATACCCTTTCTCATAATTGGAGTCACCTGTGTATGGAGGTCAAGGGTCACTGAACTTAGCAAACCAAATTTGAGTTCCAGTAATTAGTTTTGAAATCAATAAAATGACAACAGTGCCCAAATTTATGCACCTGCCTACTTTTGTTTAACCAATTATTGCACACTTTCTGTAAATCATATAAACCTCATTTCACTTCTCAGATATCACTGTGTTTGTCCCCTATATGATATATTTAACGCAATTTCTTTATCCAAACAATCAATGCTTTATAAAGGTAAATCAGGAAAATTAACAACGCTGCCCAAACTTTCGCATCCCACTGTATTTATCAGCTACTTGTTTGGATTTTCCTGCTCCACCTTGTAATGGTCACTTTAAGGTGGGGTACAGTGCGCATGTGCACGGTGAGAGCCAGAGCAAATGATGAAGAGTGTGGAGGAAACGCGGGAGAGTGTGTGCATGTGGTGAACTGTGCTGGTTGGAGCCTGGGTTCTCCAGCTGGCGTTGTCTGGGAAGTTGTGACGAGCGAAGTCTGGATGCTCTCATTGTTCAATAAACACTGACTCCGAAACCCCTGCCCGACGTTTTCCCATCGTGTCTTTTCATAGAGCTAAGTATTCACCTCTCCACGAGAGCACCCACCTAACACCATACTTCCATTCATTACAACCTTAAATGAGGCGCCTGAATAAGAAGCCCAGGTCAGAATCTGTTTGAGTACAGCCAGTGATTGAATAAAGGGAGTCATATTTGTTTATTCCTGTTATAAACAGAGCCTGGCTTCCAGCTCTGGCTGCTGCCGTTATATCATACCAGTGGGTTAACGTGAGGAGCAGCCTGGAGATCTGGTTTAATTAATATTCAGTTCTAATTAAGTATCTAGTAAACTCAGATGGAGCCATCGCACTCGCCTGGTCTTGACAAGAACTTCCACCTTACCCCAAGACCAAGACAAAACCAAAATGAGCTACAGAATGAGGCTGCTAGTTTGTCTCGAGACCGGTCAGGAGACCATGACTGGTCTTGAGTAATTCAACACTACACAGCTAAAACACTGATCAAGCTATTTCTCCAACACCACAGTCCAGTTTATCACTGACATCGTGAGCTGAGATCTCACCACAGTGCTTATGGCTCGTTGGTGAGCAGCACAGTACCACCAGCAGAGCAGCGGCACTTGTGGCAGTATGGAGGTTGAGGGACTTCCCCAGGGGCACAACCAGAAATCCCCAAGCAGTCCGGTCGCTGACACATCTCTTGCATCACTAGCCTACCACACACTGCTGCACTTACACCAGTCATTAACACTACAGTTTAGGACTGACCAAATCTGTTAATTACAGAACTATGAGACTAACTGTGTTTAAGAAACACAAAACATGCATCAAGAACCATTACATTAATGGAACAGGTTCTAGATTAGGAACATACCGTGTATGAATGAACAGCTCTCACCTGTTTCTCTGATCGCTCTGCTGCAACTGCGACTGTATCATGATCTTTATGTTCCTCCAGCATACACAAATAACAGATGAAGCTTTGGTCAGTACGACAGTAGATCTTCATCACCTCATCATGCTGAGAGCAGATCTTCTCCTGTAGCTGTTTGGAGGCCTCGACCAGCTTGTGCTTCTTAAAGGCCGGAGACTGATAGTGAGGTTTAAGATGAGCTTTACAGTAAGAAGTCAGACACACCAAACAGGACTTGCTTGCTTTACGCTTTCTCCCAGTGCAGGAATCACACTCCACATCTCCAGGTCCAGCGTAAAAGGGAGCAGGAGGAGCTGCTTGGAGTTCTGTCTTCTTCAGTTTCTCCACCACTTCAGCTATAACGTTATTCCTCCGTAGAACAGGCCTCGGAGTGAAGGTCTCTCTGCACTGGGGGCATCTGTAGACCCCACTCTGATCCTCCTGATCCCAGCAGCTGTTAATACACACTATACAGAAACTGTGTCCACAGGGAATAGTCACTGGATCCTTCAGCAGATCCAGGCAGACTGGACAGGTGAACTGGTCCTGATCTACTGAAATGGCCGTTGCCATTTTCCTGCACTTACAGAATGAGAGAGAGAGAGAGAGAGAGAGAGAGAAAGCAACACTCTTGAGACCACTTTCATTTCCCCTGTAATAAAGGAGCAGCAGGTGGGAGTGGCAACATATAGAAGGATTTGATTGGTCAGAACTCAAAATGTATATTTTTGAATAGAAGCTGAATGCTAATAGACCCAGCTATAGATTATTACTGTGTCTCCTACTAACACTGGTCTACACAAGGGGCCAGGTCACATGTGTAGAGAGTGAAACGCTCCACTGGCACATATTGTACCCTGATAAATTACTCTGAATGGCTGTGAATGTAACAGAGTAGTGTTGAATGGTTTGGGCCTCTTCCGTTTCTCCTTTTCCTTCCACCTTTAATTAGTGATTGGCTAACACACAACACTCATTATCTGACAGTATACTCTTCTTCTTCTCCCTTTTGTTCTTAGTACACATTCTTTGCCTGCTAACTAATCCCACAGTTTGAGATATCGACACCATTCCAACTTTGCCAGGGTGACCACACGTCCGGTTTTAGGCCAGGCAGTCCTATTTTAACTCCCAGTGCTCTGTCTGGCAGGACACCTGGACAGTTGCCTTGCATTTCATTGGTTTAACAGCATCATGTAACACTGTGGCTCACCTACTGGCTAACTCCAGCCCAGCCCTCTCTATGCTAGCCAACTAGTAAGCTCTCGTCTGACTCATCCATGAAAAGTGACTCATTTCTAAATGGTGGCTTCACAGCCTCGTTCGTTTCAAATAGCAGGAAGGTTGATTTCACACCTTCCGTACGTTATGCAGATGTGATAGAGATTAGCAGGAAAGGGTGCGGCGTGCTGATACAGACGAGCACAAGCACTATGTGCAGAGTGCAGGGACTTCCTCTCTGGCATCGTTTTAGCGCCTCTCTGTAGCTACTCCTTTAGAGTCGTTTGTGTCATGCTGTGTCAAGGCGGTTATCTCTGCCTCCATCTACTAACAGAATACTTCAGAACTGGAAACCCCCAACAAGTTACATAGAGGGTTAAGGCGAGGCTGAATGCCCCAAAGTTCTGTAAGTCAGAGGCTTGCATTCTGTTCTTCAGAACTCCGTGCTCTGAAACCATTCACTGCATTGAGGCACTGGAGGCCAAAGCATTCTGCATCACCCCAGCGTATAAGGCAATGACAGATCCGAATGATGAACCTGAAAGAAGACCTAAGGAGCTTTTTTTTTTTTGGCTTCGCTGTGAACACCAGGCCTAGACAGCACATTCCAGACTTAGCTAGAACATGTGAGGCTGATTTCACACAAGTAGGCCCCCAAGTTGGTGAGTAAATCAATCATTTATGTTCTAGATTTCTGTTTGAGGTGGGCGGCTCTGTTATGAAGATTGGCTTATGATCATAATTCTGTTCTTATGACCCCCAGCTGATATCCACAGTAACAGTCGTGTGCATCCCACAGCTGCTGGAGTGTGCATAGGGGAGGATCCACAGAGCGAACCCAAGGGTCAAGGTGGTCCCACAGATGCTCAGTTGGGTTCAGAGGTGATACCTGCTGGGCGATACATGCTGATTGTCTTCAATGCACAAACTCTAACCCCAAACTCTAATGCACAGTCATACTAACCTGCACTCCTCTATGTGTTATTTATTCATCCCTTATCTCTTATTCGTTTTGCCCCCAAACAAAATCTACTACTTCCTTCCTCACACAGTGCTTTTTATAAGACCAATTAGTTCACCACACAAGTGGCTAAAGCTTTTTACCCCTCTACAGGAAAAACACATGCAGGAGTGTAGAAATTAGATCTTTAATGGAAAGTGGACTTTTATACACTGACGTTCTTAGTGTCTGAGTCTCCGTCAGCTCACATAACCCAATCCACCGTATAAGCTGGGAGGATGAATCAATGCATTCATATGTTTTGTGTAATGAACAAAACAAACAAACTTCACATATTTACACCGTAAACGATTTAACGAGTCTCACACACAATCCTCACTGATCCACCACTAAACATAAACCCACTGTCAATCCAGAACCCAGCGTAGAGCGGCTGAGTGAATGTGGTGCGGACTGTGTGTAGGAGGGTCATTGTGTCAGAGACGCTGTAGAAAGACAGAGTTCCTGCACGGAAAAGTCTCAGCAATCTCAGCTTTCCAATAAGTTGCTGAGGCATAATGGTATGCTGAACTGAGGTCTGTTAACAGTTTTCTGATGTCATTCCATTATTAATCAACCTGTGTGATTCAAACCACGTGTAGATATTATTCAGAGCATCTGAGAACGGGCCTTCACCATCACAGACACGTGACGTCACTTTGCAGCCAGTAATGGCCTGAATGCCCTGAAACAAACGCTGTGTGTCTCTAGAAAGTCTCCAGCTTCCAGCAGTGCATGCACCTCTGCAGTCATCCATGGTTAGCATGTGTGGTGATGGTCTTGAAAGAAGTCACATGGCCAGCTAATACAGCCGGTCACTTAATGGCGCTTCCTTGAAAACGCTGCAGTCCTGAAGAGCTGAGGTAGCAGCCTTAGAACAAGGTTCTTGGCTGTGTCAGAACTGCCGTGGCACACTTGAACTGAGGTATGTATGGCTCAGGGTCTTTGTCATGCTGCATGAATCCCGTCCTCTTGAGATTCAGCTCAGACAGGTTATTGTTCCACCAATGATAAGCCATCCTGCTCAGATGCAGCACAACAGGCCGGACACTGATACTACCACCACCATGTGTCACAGATGGGATAAGGTTTTTTTGTTGGAAGGCAGTGTATGTATTTGGCTTAATTCCCCCACAAAACATTGTTCCGGTAGTCTTCAGGGTTGTAGCAAACTGCAGAAGGGCAGCAATGTTCTAATTGTGGAGCAGTGAGTTTCTCCTTACCACAATGCCATGCACACCATTGTTGTTAAGTGCTCTCCTGATTTCACCCTTAAATTATCTGTTATAATTTCAGGTTGAAATCTAAAGGTTCGTATACTTTTGTCACTCACAGGTTTAAAATATTGGATTTTTAAAAAATTAATAAATAGATGATGAAGTCAAATATTTTTGTCTCATTTCTTTAATATGAATCTTTGAATCTACAAAGTTTAAGGACAAATTTATGCAAAATTAAAGGGTTTAAAACAAGGTCTTGGCATCAAAAGAATTAGATTCACATCTATCTATCCGTCCGGCCCTCTCTGTCTGTGTGTTTATCTATCTATCTATCTATCTATCTATCTATCTATCTATCTATCTAATAGGGAGCAATAAAAGTAGAACAGGCCTTGGAGTGAAGGTCTCTCTGCACTGGGGGCATCTGTAGATCCCCCTCTGATCCTCCTGATCCCAGCAGCCATTAATACACACCATACAGAAATTGTGTCCACAGTGAATAGTCACTGGATCCAGACTGATTTGATTGGATAGGACCCATAATACATATTGCTAAAAGCTAACCATGAAACTGCAACACTGTCAGCCTGGTCACTTTCTGTTACTACCATTCTACTAATATCATAATGGAAAACTGCACCTGCAAATCTTCAGTGAATGTGAGCAAAAAGGAGCTAAGCACCTTAAAATGCTTGCAGTAGATGAAAAAATGACTGAAAACCTTCCAGCAACGTTTGCCTTAGTGTTGATTTTTATTTGCCCTTCAGTTGATTCTGAGGTGCCTCAGTAAATAGCACTATATATATATCATCGCTGTCCAAAGAAAAACAAGTATCTCCAAAATGGCAACTTTACAGGAGAGGCCAAAAACCTCATTCGATTTTAATGGAAGTCAATGGAACCAGACGTCCTTCCAAGCACTCCTGGGCCATTTCAGTTGATTGGTTCATCATGCAAATCTTACAGTGTGTAAATGGCAGCAGCTGTTTTCAAATGATGCATTAAATTCAAAATGAACAAAAATGGAGATACATGTTTTTCATTGGACTGCGACGATATGTATAACTTGGGTGGGCCATTTCTTTTGGTCCTTTTATCAAAAAATGTTCACACAATGTAAACGGCAGCTCATATGATCAAATGACACATGAAATTAAAAGTCAACATAAACGGAGAAACATGTTTGTTTTTGGACAGTGATAATATACATTATATATACCCTGTATCATTTATGCACTTATGCACTATTCATAATTGCACAGTTCATTATTGGCACATTTAACATTGCTTTTCTAACAGGTTATACATTCAAAGTTTATGTAAATTAGACACATTTATTTCACATACATTCACATACAAACTAGAAGAAAAAGTATTATGATGGTGACTTGGAAGTGCTCACAGACATAAAGATTAAACCCTCGATGACAAGGCAGTTTAGGATCAGTTATCAGTTAAGAAGTTAAACACCTGTCATAAAAGCACAGCCATAGACAAAAATACATTACAAGTTTAAATTTTAAGGAAAAACACAGCAAAACATATATCAACATAAACTTTTAACACAAAATTAACAAAATTACATTATGTATATATATATATATATATATATATATATATATATATATATATATATATATATACAAATATATATAAGATCAGATTTCCACTCTCTATCTTTATTTTAGCCTCCATTCTTTTCATGAGACTTATTTTTAGTTTCTCAAAGACATTTCTGATGGCTTACATGGTTAATCTTGTTACAGGTAGACCAGTGTAGATCCCAAGGACTCTGATGTAGCACAGCAATGTCACCCAGACCAGGAATCAAACCCCCGTCCACCAATGGGTAGTAATTCATTGGCAAGTAATGGTGATGTCCAGTGCAAATGTTCATCAAAATGTTGAGGTGTTTTCTCACAGTGGAAGGATGGACAGAAGCACCTGTGGATGTTTTTAGATCTGAAGCAAGAATGGAGCTTAATGTTCTTTTCTCTCTCAAATATTAAAGCTTGAAGTGCTATTCATCTAATAGCAGTTAGGAGTTCTGGCTTCTCTGTAGTTTTTCTTAAAAACACTTTAAGAAAAATTAAGATTATTTATATTATTAAAAAGTCATTAACTGCTTTTTTTTGTTTTTTACTTACAAATTCACTACAAATTAGTGAATATAAAAATTAGTAATGGACTTCACTGTTAACTAATTTGTTGGTAGTTCATAACTCAACTAATAATTATTGCTTAGTTTGCTGCTAATATTAAGGGAATATGTGTGTTTACACATATAGCAAAGTAAAGTGTGAACTAACTAGACTTATGTTAGTAATTTGCTTATTTATAATCACATTGTTTATCTACTATGCAGTAATGTCACGGTCTTTGGGTTTTATATATACCCTGTCTTTATATTTATATCTAAACAAAAGACCTCACCATTAATACAAACTACTGGGTTATAAGGTAGTCACCCCCTTCTATTCTAACATTCCATTCTTCCAACATTTTTATGTTGTTTTTTTTTTGGAATTTTAGTAATAGTAGACTACAGACACTATTAGCTGGCTAGCTGTAAACTAGCTGTCAAATGTGTGCTTTTGAGTTTGTATAGCTAAAGTCAGCCAAACAGTCTTTTTAAATGGAAGCACATTTACATGCAGATTCACTCCTGAAGAAACTGACAGTTTGGCTAAGGTAAAAGTCTCCCGCCAGTATTCACCTGTCAAATGCAGCCCATATCTGGACCAAATACATTGTTGGACTACAACATTCATGCCAGAAATGGTCCACAAGCTGAGACTCAAAACAAAACCGTATGCAGATTTTGCCCCCCAACTGTCTAATATCTGAGACAACTGTAGTGACTAGGGGACGGAATGAAAGAGGTGCGCAAGGAAAACAAGATGAGCATTAGGATTATGTGTGGCTTTACCTCAACAACAGGGTTTAAGTAATTTTTTTAAAAGTTAATTTTTCACTGTGCAACTAACAATAGTACCATCACAATTCAAAACAGATCTTTTGATTTTGTCACAGTTGTTGGTGGGGGCTCCCCAGTGGCTTGGCCCCAGAGCATCTGCCTATTAAAACCCATATAAAGATCCTGGTCTGTTCATACAACCCATTATTTCGGATCACATAACTTCACAGTTCCCCCATAAACATCTAATCCAGCGTAAAGCGGCTGAGTGAATGTGGTGTGGACTGTGTGTAGGAGGGTCATTGTGTCAGAGACGCTGTAGAAGGACAGAGTTCCTGCACTGTGATCTACATACACTCCTGTTATGGTGGATGATGAGTCTTGAATGAAATTTGTAATGTTGTTGTGACGGAAAGAAAGACCAGACAAAAAGGGCGAACACTCCAGACACCAGGAATGATTGTTCTTTCCGAATTCACTGTCCATTTCTTTCCTGCTGATGCCTTTATACAAGACTGCTATCTGCACATATCTTCCGTCACTCCAATCAACTTCCCAGTAACACCGTCCACTTATACTCTCCTTACTCATCACCTGATTTCTAAAGTAAAGCCTCTCTGGATGATCAGGGTAATGCTGTATGTCATCATCATAAGTCACCCTTCTGTTCTTTTCAGACAGAGAGAGAAAATAATTGATGGTGTTGGGATCCAGAGTCAGCTGACAGTAATCTAAAAAAAACAAAAAGTAAAAAAAAACATATGTATTTTTTCACACAAAATACTCACAGTACTCACAAAAGCACAGACTATTTTTCTTCCAGTTTTTAAGAATTTAATAACAGGACACTTCCTGTTATTTAGCATTAAAAAATGGTCAATAACATAAGGGACATGAAAAACATACATTGTAGAAAGTCTTCTCTGGTTTTAGGGGCTGAAGGAAAAACCATGTGAACTGCTTCAGCTGTGGAGAAACACACAATTATTTAAAAAAAGAGCCATAGCATGAATATGATAATTTGATGTTAATATTATGATTTTTATCATATGCGTACAGAGCCTGTATTCAGATTAAACAGTGTACAAAGCCTAGATAGAGAATGAACAGCACATGAATCTTAAACAGAGGCTAAACGCCGTACAAAGCCTAGATACAGATTAAACATTGTATAAAACCTAGATACAAACTAAACACTGTATAAAGCCTAGATACAAACTAAACACTGTATAAAGCCTAGATACAAACTAAACACTGTATAAAGCCTAGATACAGACTAAACACTGTATAGAGCCTAGATACAAACTAAACACTGTATAAAGCCTAGATACAAACTAAACACTGTATAAAGCCTAGATACAAACTAAACACTGTATAAAGCCTAGATATGAACTAAACAGTGTATAAAGCTTAGATTAAGACAAAACACTCAATAAAGTATAGATACAGATTGAACACTGTAAAGAGCCTAGATAAAGACTAAACACTGTATAAAGCTTAGATACAAACTAACACTGTATAAAGCTTAGGTACAAACTAAACACTGTATAAAGCCTAGATACAGACTAAACACTGTATAAAGCCTAGATACAAACTAAACACTGTATAAAGCCTAGATATGAACTAAACACTGTATAAAGCTTAGATTAAGACAAAACACTCAATAAAGTCTAGATACAGATTGAACACTGTAAAGAGCCTAGATAAAGACTAAACACTGTATAAAGCTTAGATACAAACTAACACTGTATAAAGCTTAGATACAAACTAAACACTGTATAAAGCCTAGATACAGACTAAACACTGTATAAAAAGCCTAGATACAAACTAAACACTGTATAAAGCCTAGATATGAACTAAACAGTGTATAAAGCTTAGATTAAGACAAACACTAAATAAAGTCTAGATACAGATTGAACACTGTAAAGAGCCTAGATAAAGACTAAACACTGTATAAAGCTTAGATACAAACTAACACTGTATAAAGCTTAGATACAAACTAAACACTGTATAAAGCCTAGATACAGACTAAACACTGTATAAAGCCTAGATACAAACTAAACACTGTATAAAGCCTAGATATGAACTAAACAGTGTATAAAGCTTAGATTAAGACAAAACACTCAATAAAGTCTAGATACAGATTGAACACTGTAAAGAGCCTAGATAAAGACTAAACACTGTATAAAGCTTAGATACAAACTAACACTGTATAAAGCCTAGATACAGACTTAACACTGTATAAAGCCTAGATACAGACTAAACATTGTATAAAGCCTAGATACAAACTAAACACTGTATAAAGCCTAGATATGAACTAAACAGTGTATAAAGCTTAGATTAAGACAAACACTAAATAAAGTCTAGATACAGATTGAACACTGTATAGAGCCTAGATAAAGACTAAACACTGTATAAAGCTTAGATACAAACTAAAAACTGTATAAAGCTTAGATACAAACTAAACACTGTATAAAGCTTAGATACAAACTAAACACTGTATGAAGCCTAGATACAAACTAAACACTGTATAAAGCCTAGATACAGAATAAACCCTGTATAAAGCCTAGATACAGACTAAACCCTGTATAAAGCCTAGATACAGACTAAACACTGTATAAAGCCTAGATACAAACTAAACACTGTATAAAGCCTAGATACAAACTAAACACTGTATGAAGCCTAGATACAAACTAAACACTGTATAAAGCCTAGATATGAACTAAACACTGTATAAAGCTTAGATTAAGACAAAACACTCAATAAAGTCTAGATACAGATTGAACACTGTATAGAGCCTAGATAAAGACTAAACACTGTATAAAGCTTAGATACAAACTAACACTGTATAAAGCTTAGATACAAACTAAACACTGTATAAAGCCTAGATACAGACTAAACACTGTATAAAGCCTAGATACAAACTAAACACTGTATAAAGCCTAGATATGAACTAAACAGTGTATAAAGCTTAGATTAAGACAAACACTAAATAAAGTCTAGATACAGATTGAACACTGTATAGAGCCTAGATAAAGACTAAACACTGTATAAAGCTTAGATACAAACTAAACACTGTATAAAGCTTAGATACAGACTAAACACTGTATAAAGCTTAGATACAAACTAAACACTGTATAAAGCCTAGATACAAACTAAACACTGTATAAAGCCTAGATATGAACTAAACACTGTATAAAGCTTAGATTAAGACAAAACACTCAATAAAGTCTAGATACAGATTGAACACTGTAAAGAGCCTAGATAAAGACTAAACACTGTATAAAGCTTAGATACAAAACGAACACTGTAATAAAGCTTAGATACCAAACTAAAACACTGTATAAAGCCTAGATACAGACTAAACACTGTATAAAGCCTAGATACAAACTAAACACTGTATAAAGCCTAGATATGAACTAAACAGTGTATAAAGCTTAGATTAAGACAAAACACTCAATAAAGTCTAGATACAGATTGAACACTGTAAAGAGCCTAGATAAAGACTAAACACTGTATAAAGCTTAGATACAAACTAACACTGTATAAAGCTTAGATACAAACTAAACACTGTATAAAGCCTAGATACAGACTAAACACTGTATAAAGCCTAGATACAAACTAAACACTGTATAAAGCCTAGATATGAACTAAACAGTGTATAAAGCTTAGATTAAGACAAAACACTCAATAAAGTCTAGATACAGATTGAAACACTGTAAAGAAGCCTAGATAAAGACTAAACACACTGTATAAAAGCTTAGATACAAACTAACACTGTATAAAGCCTAATGATACCAGACTTAACACTGTATAAAGCCTAGATACAGACTAAACATTGGTATAAAGCCTAGATACAAAACTAAACACTGTATAAAGCCTAGATATGAAACTAAACAGTGTATAATAAAGCTTAGATTAAGACAAAACACTAAATAAAGTCTAGATACAGATTGAACACACTGTAAAGGAGCCTAGATAAAGACTAAACACTGTATAAAAGCTTAGATACAAAACTAAAAACTGTATATAAAGTCATTAGATACAAAACTAAACACTGTATAAAGCTTAGATGACAACAACTAAACACTGTATTAAGCCTAGATACAAACTAAACACTGTATAAAGCCTAGATACAGAATAAACCCTGTATAAAGCCTAGATACAGACTAAACCCTGTATAAAGCCTAGATACAGACTAAACACTGTATAAAGCCTAGATACAAACTAAACACTGTATAAAGCCTAGATACAAAAACTAAAACACTATTATGAAGCCTAAGATACAAACTAAACACTGTATAAAAGCCTAGATATGATGAACTCTAAACAAACTTAAACTGTATAAAGCTTAGATGTAAGACAAAACACTAATAAAAGTCTAGATACAGATTGAACACTGTATAGAGCTAGATAAAGAACTAAACACTGTATAAAGCTTAGATACAAACTAACAACTGTATAAAAGCTTAGATAGACACAAAAAGCTAAACACTGTATAAAGCCTAGATACAGACTAAACACTGTATAAAGCCTAGATACAAACTAAACACTGTATAAAGCCTAGATATGAACTAAACAGTGTATAAAGCTTAGATTAAGACAAACACTAAATAAAGTCTAGATACAGATTGAACACTGTATAGAGCCTAGATAAAGACTAAACACTGTATAAAGCTTAGATACAAACTAAACACTGTATAAAGCTTAGATACAGACTAAACACTGTATAAAGCTTAGATACAAACTAAACACTGTATGAAGCCTAGATACAAACTAAACACTGTATAAAGCCTAGATACAGAATAAACCCTGTATAAAGCCTAGATACAGACTAAACACTGTATAAAGCCTAGATACAAACTAAACACTGTATAAAGCCTAGATACAAACTAAACACTGTATAAAGCCTAGATACAAACTAACACTGTATAAAGCTTAGATACAAACTAAACACTGTATAAAGCCTAGATACAAACTAAACACTGTATAAAGCCTAGATATGAACTAAACAGTGTATAAAGCTTAGATTAAGACAAACACTAAATAAAGTCTAGATACAGATTGAACACTGTATAGAGCCTAGATAAAGACTAAACACTGTATAAAGCTTAGGTACAAACTAAACACTGTATAAAGCTTAGATACAAACTAAACACTGTATGAAGCCTAGATACAAACTAAACACTGTATAGAGCCTAGATAAAGACTAAACACTGTATAAAGCTTAGATACAAACTAAACACTGTATAAAGCTTAGATACAAACTAAACACTGTATAAAGCTTAGATACAAACTAAACACTGTATGAAGCCTAGATACAAACTAAACACTGTATAGAGCCTAGATAAAGACTAAACACTGTATAAAGCTTAGATACAAACTAAACACTGTATAAAGCTTAGATACAAACTAAACACTGTATAAAGCTTAGATACAAACTAAACACTGTCTGAAGCTTCGATACAAACTAAACACTTTATAAAGCCTAGATACAGAATAAACACTGTATAAAACCTAGATACAGACGAAACGCTGTATAAAGCCTAGATACAAACTAAACACTGTATAAAACCTAGATACAGACGAAACACTGTATAAAGCCTAGATACAGAATAAAAACTGTATAAAACCTAGATACAGAATAAACACTACATGAAGCCTAGATACAAACTAAACACTGTATGAAGCTTAGATACAAACTAAACACTGTATAAAACCTAGATACAAAATAAACACTGTATGAAGCTAAGATACAAACTAAACACTGTATGAAGCCTAGATACAAACTAAACACTGTATAAAACTTAGATACAAAATAAACACTGTATAGAGCCTAGATACAGACTAAACACTGTCTAAAGCTTGGATACAGATTAAACACTGTGTAAAGCTTAGATACAGACTTAACACTGTATAAAACCTAGATACAAACTAAACACTGTATAAAGCTTGGATACAGATTAAACACTGTATAAAGCTTAGATACAAACTAAACACTGTATAAAGCCTAGATACAAACTAAACATTGTATAAAGCCTAGATACAGACTAAACACTGTATAAAGCCTAGATATGAACTAAACACTGTATAAAGCTTAGATTAAGAAAAAACACTCAATAAAGTCTAGATACAGATTGAACACTGTATAGAGCCTAGATAAAGACTAAACACTGTATAAAGCTTAGATACAAACTAACACTGTATAAAGCTTAGATACAAACTAAACACTGTATAAAGCCTAGATACAAACTAAACACTGTATAAAGCCTAGATACAGACTGAACACTGTATGAAGCTTAGATACAAACTAAACACTGTATAAAGCCTAGATACAGAATAAAAACTACATAAAGCCTAGATACAGAATAAACACTACATAAAGCCTAGATACAAACTAAACACTGTATGAAACTTAGATACAAACTAAACACTGTATAAAGCCTAGATACAAACTAAACACTGTATAAAACCTAGATACAGACGAAACACTGTATAAAGCCTAGATACACAATAAACACTGTATAAAACCTAGATACAGAATAAACACTACATAAAGCCTAGATACAAACTAAACACTGTATGAAGCTTAGATACAAACTAAACACTGTATAAAACCTAGATACAAAATAAACACTGTATGAAGCTAAGATACAAACTAAACACTGTATGAAGCCTAGATACAAACTAAACAGTGTATAAAGCCCAGATACAGACTAAACACTGTATAAAGCTTAGATACAAACTAAACACTGTATAAAACCTAGATACAAACTAAACACTGTATAAAGCTTAGATACAAAATAAACACTGTATAGAGCCTAGATACAGACTAAACACTGTATAAAGTCTAGATACAGACTAAACACTGTATAAAGCCTAGATACAGACTTAACACTGTATAAAGTCTAGATACAGACTAAACACTGTATAAAGCCTAGATACAGACTAAACACTGAATGAAGTCAGGATAAACACCAAACTGTATTTAATCTGAATACAGAGTAAACGCTGTATACAGCCTAAACAGTGACTAAACACAGTACAAAGACTCGATACAGACTAAACCCTGTATAAAGCCTACATATAGACTAAACACAGAATAAACGTTGACTTTTACTCTGTCTGAACAAGTAAAGATCTCCATCATTCTGTTCCACAGCAGGAAGATCCTCTTACCATGTGGAGGGATTTTACTGAATTCCTGCTTCCAGAAATCATCTAGGCTCTGTTTCAGATCAGAGAGAGATTTTCTCACTCCATCAAATGAGGGATGTTGATGGACAGTGATGCTGGGTGAGTCCTCAGATCCAGAAGAGACACAGAGAGACTGGAAAGTCTACACAGAGAGAGAAACACACAATGGAGAGAGAGAACAATGTACTGGAGTAAAGTCTTAAAGGTCTGATCTCTGAGTTTCAGCTCTCTCTGTAGATCAGTCAGTGACTGTTACCTGGAGGAACTGGATGTGATCCTCTGTGTGCTCCAGCTGCTCCAGCTCAGTGTCTCTCCTCTTTAGATCAGCTATCTCCTGCTCCAGTTTCTCCAGGAGTTCTTCAGCTCCACTCAGTTCAGTCTTCTCCTGAGCTCTGATCAGCTCTGTTACCTCAGAGCGCTTTTTCTCAATGGAGCGGATCAGCTGAGTAAAGATCCTCTCACTGTCCTCCACTGCTGCCTGTGCAGAGCTCTGTTACAACATACAGACCAGATGGAGCTCCATTTAAACACCAGCTACCATCCACCCTCTCACTGAGACTCTAGATGACTCACTGTCCACACTGTGTCTGTGTAGGGTCTCTAAGTGTCCAGCACTGGTCTCCTCACTGTCTGACTGGAGGAGAGTTTGACTGAGCTGTGAAATAGCTGTTCCAGCAGATCTCTGCTCACCACTCACCTTAAGAGTCTTCACAGCCTGTTTCACCTCCTGCAGCTTCTTCTCTTTCTCCTGGAGTCTCTGCTGATATTTCTTCTTCCCCTCTTTTAACTGATTCTGAGGAGAAAGTATTTATAAGTATTTAACAGCAGCTGAAGAGTTTACAGTGGTGATTGAAACTTGGTGAATTCTTTAGAAAGTTCTAGATTTCTATATACATTTGATCTAAAACTTGATGAGTTTACCCAAAAGTAGATCCAAACTAAACAAATGAGACAACACTATTAGACCAGGTTGTTTATTTTTTTTAGCTAAATCATCCAGTATTTCAGATCTGAGAGGGTAAAAGTATGATGTAAAATGTATATCTGATGTATATCAGTTTCTGGTGTGATGTACTTGTGCAGCATTAACTGAAACCAAATGTTCCTGCTTACTGTTGATCAGTCCTGCACATTGGCTTGGAGGAATTCAATCCCGTTCCTCCCTTTCAACAGCTTCAACTCTGGAATGGTAAAGGGTTTCCTCCCATAAACTGCTCACTTCAGATCCCTGCACAACATTCCTACTTTGACTTGGTCATTCAAGAACATTAACTTTAATTTTTGGTACAAACACTTGTATGTTTAGGGTTGTGGTCTTGCTACATGACCCACAGTCTACTGAGATTCAGTTCATGGACAGATGTCCTGACATTTTCCTTTAGAATTTGCTGGTATAATTTAAAATGTATTGTTCCGTCATTGCTGATGAGCCATGTTGTCCCGGATGCAGCAAAACAGTTCTGAGCCATAATAATACCAACACTATGTTTCAGATGGAATAAGATAGTTATGTTAGACTGCAGTGTTTTACTTTCTCCAAACAAAACTTATCATTTAAACCAAAAAGATCTATTTTTTAAAATATTTTGGTAGAGTGATCTTGGTTGGTAGACCACTCATGGTGAGGGAAATAAGGGTCTTGAAATTCCTCCATTTGTACACTGTCTGTCTGACTTTGGAGGGAGGAGCCCAAACTCTTTAGAGATGGTTCTTTCTTCTGAGATCCTCAGAAATCAGAAGTCAGGGTGGATGAGGAAAAGAACCCATGCACAGTACTACACAGGCACCAGAGGGGGGCATCGGACACTGTGGGAGATCCCAGTTCCAAAAATAAAACAGGAAGCCCACTCACACTTGATCGTCATCTGATGAACTGATAGAATAAAGCTGACTCTAATCTCACCTTCATATTGTCTGTTAATCCCACATGGTCACCTAATTTTACCCTTTTTTCAGATATGAAATATGGCATCATTTACCGCAATAAATAAATGACTAATATTATTGTTTCATTTCTTTAATTTGGTTCTCCTGATCTACTTTTGGGAAATTTATACAGAAATAAAGAGAATCTATAATCTTTCCAGCTCCTCTGTAAGAGCACTCTTGTTCTACATGTGAGCTATATAAAGCTGTAAATGTGCTGGAAGGTGGGTGTTGGCTGGTCAAAGGTTTTCTGACCGGTTTGACTTGTTTGTTACTAACACGTCAGGCTTATTTAACCCCTTCCTACCCAACACCACATACATTACCACCATCATAACCACATAAACTGATCCTCTGTAGACCTGTGTAATTAATAATGTACCAGATTCTAGATCAGAAATACAATCAGCATGAACTGACTTTAACAGAGCTCTACTTCTCACCTGCTTCTCTTTCCTTTCTGCTGCAGCTGCTACTGTACTGTGTCCCATGTGTTCATCCATCGTACACAGGTAACAGATAAGCTGTTGGTCAGTACGACAGTAGATCTTCATCACTTCATCATGCTGAGAGCAGATCTTCTCCTGTAGCTGTTTGGAGGCTTCGACCAGCTTGTGCTTCTTAAAGGCAGGAGACTGATAGTGAGGTTTAAGATGAGCTTCACAATAAGAAGCCAGACACACCAAACAGGACTTGACGGCTTTGAGTTTTCTCCCAGTGCAGGAGTCACACTCCACATCTCCAGGTCTAGCGTAACAGTGAGCAGGAGGAGCAGCTCGGAGTTTCTTTTTCACTTCCTCCACCACTTCAGCCAGCATGTTGTTCCTCCGTAGAACAGGCCTCGGAGTGAAGGTCTCTCTGCACTGGGGGCATCTGTAGACCCCCCTCTGATCCTCCTGATCCCAGAAGCCATTAATACACACCATGCAGTAGCTGTGTCCACAGGGAATAGTCACTGGATCCTTCAGCAGATCCAGACAGACTGGACAGGTGAACCGGTCCTGATCTACTGAAATACTGGCCTCTGCCATTTTCCTGCACTCGCAGACTGAGAGAGCGAGAGCGAGAGAGAGAGAGAGAGAGAGAGAGAGGGAGCAGCACTGTGAGATCAGTTTCGATTTCTCTGAACTGAAGGAGCAGAAGGTGGGAGGGGCTACATGTGGAAGGATTTGATTGGTCAGGTCTGGATATTCATACTTGCTACTGAATAGAGTTTTACTGTGTCTCCTACTAACACTGGTCTACACAGAGGAGCAGAAAGTTCACTAATGAAGTTGTAGCTGTTAATTCTATTATAATTAAAGACAGTGCTGCTCCAGGTCACATGTGTAGAGAGTGAAACGCTCCACTGTCACATACTATACCCTGATAAATTACTCTGAATGACTTTTAAATGGGTTTATATCTAAAGGAGTTTAATTTAATGTATTTAGACATATTCTATAAACTCTGTTTTCTTCCGCCTTTAACTTAAATTGAATTATAATTTCTTTAAAGGAACAAATTATTATATTTGTACTTTAAAACATTCAAATACTAATATGAATTATCAACACAGTATGAAGAAAAAACAGTTCTGATGTGGGAAAGACGTTTATGCATCATGTAGCAGAGATATCTACTTCACGTCTGTAAAGTGAAATAAACAGAAGCAGAACAAGAGTTAACCGCGGTTCCACCGCTAAAGACAGGCTAATAGTAATAGAAACCTGAGATCATATTATGGGCCGGATTGGATTTCCCGGGGCTCTTGTGTTTGACTGATGGGGTCTAACACAATTACAAGCAGTACATTTTTAATATTTTCTGTCATATTTTCCACATGTATGTTCTGAGTAATAAGCTAGGCCAGCACTCAATCAGCTCTTATAGCCGTTGTACTCCATATGTCTCATACTGAATGAACAACCCAAACCAGCAACCCCCTACATCACAGTAGGCTAAACAGTAGACTCATTTGAGTTGTTTAGCTTCACTACTCAGCCTATTAACATTACTAACTCATTACTCATCAGTAGTTTGAGTTTCAGTACAAATGTGCTGCATTAATAACTATTGAAACATACAACTTCTTAGAACTAAGCTAGGTACTTTAGTTTTAGTTTTTGTCAGAGCACCATGTCAATGGGCTAAGCTGGATACATGCAGTGTAGACATGTCAACTGAACCCTCCTGAAAGACTTAGCTTAGACCAAGCATGGAATTCATACACACCGATTTATGTTGGTTAGTGCTGGTCATTTGTTGTGTTTTGAACAGGTTTATCAGCAGGGAAGACTCCAATAACTACAGTTAAACACAGGATTCCTATGTTTTGTACCTGGGGATGATGGAGAATATTAGCTCTAAGGTAAACACAGGACACGCCGAGCACTACTAACAGCGTAGCCAATGCTCACTAGGCCCCCTCCCTCAGACACACAGGCTTGACCAATCGAGAGCACAGTAAGGGCTCATCTAGAGGAATACAGGGTTTTGTGACAACCTCATAAAGGTAAAGAACATATTATTTATTATATATTTTTATTTGTGCATCACACACTGCCTATCAGTACAGGTACACATATAATATGCTGACACATTACATGTCCAGCTCATCCATGCAACACATATTCAGTGGTCAGACCATCCAACGTCTGGGAATTCTCTCTTGCGACCTCATAGGCCTCATCTGCATCCCAGAAATCCATCTCATATATTTCAGATCACTTGTTCCAGAATTTCTCTTCATTTGGTTAAAACTTCTTAATTTCACCTCTCTGATCTTGGTGTATCTACATGGGAAATCCAAACTTCAGTGCAAAGTCACCAAATATCTAGTCCGTGAAAGTGAAGGAGGTTGAGTAGTGCTAATGCTTGTGAGAGTGGCTGTAGTTTCTCCACTTAGCTTTCTGCTTTAAACACTCACACGAATGAGAAACATTAAATTATGCAAATTAGACCATTAGAAATTGTCTTGTTGTTGTCTTTTGATGTAAAAGGCCTGGACTGCCTGCTGCTCTGAGCAAGTGTGCTCACTGCTCCCCTAGTCTGTTTACTAGTGTGGGTGTGTATGTGTGTATAGGTGTTTCACTTCACAGCTGTGTTAAATGTGGTAGGTGCAAACACAACTGAGCGCTTGACTCTGGGCAAGAACTGGGCAAATACAAGCACCGTCTTTTTCTCTTTCAGACAGTCCCCCATGCACCACTGGAAGGCGGCTAGCATGTTCATCAACACGAACCGAACCCCGATTCATTCACACAGGCCTCAATGAGTGACAAAAATATTGGCAGGTGGTTTCTATTGTTATGAACCACAGTAAAAGGCTTTCCCTTAATCTTACAAACCACCAGTTGTCCCCAAGGCTGTCTATAATGTCCTGTACCTCAAAGATGGGTTTGTGGTCAGCAGTGGTCTTTCTTTTTCCTTACTATTAGTCAATTTGTCTTGACAGCGTATGGGAAATGCATTAGGGGAGTTTGATTTTGTCATTCAGTTAGGTCATGCAAATAGTCTTTCATCTCCTTATATAACAACTTTGGCTTTTGCAACAGGCTCAGTGTCTTTTAACGAGATGTTAAGGTGCTAGTTTTCAACCAGTGTCATCATGGTAGTTAGCATGATATCTGGCAGGTATGCAGCTTTCCCTTGCTCATTCATGATAGTTACATGACGCCCTAAATCCCACAGTGCTCAGACCTTCAAGTATTTATTTAATATTAACTGAGCCATCTAAAGTCCCTGTTTTCTCTTTTGAACCTTTGTGTGGGTTGTCATACAGAAAGGTCCTGCACATGCTCACCTGTGAACACCCCAATGACTTACTTGGCAGAGCAATATTGTACTCTTACACTGTGCACATTGTCTCAACTTCACCGCTTCGCCCTTTCCTCCACAGGATATGCACCTGCCTTGGCTTGGTGTCACTGGCTTCCTGCTGACCAGTTTACCTACCATGAAGCTTCTCCCTGTCTAGTGCTCCCTGTCACCTGCATCGCACAAAGCTATTTAATCATGGACAAATCTGACATTTCTTTCCCTGTTTCAGAAACACTCAACACTTCTCCTGCTCATTCCTTATAATTATAAACCCTGATCCTTTTTGTGTTTGTTGTATCTGGGGTCGATCTGAAGAAGATGCGTTCCCTTTTGAGTCTTGGTTCCTCTCAAAGTTTTTTCCTCTTACCCTGAGGAAAAGCAAGATGACCATTTTATTTTATGTCCCAGATTAATCATATTTTTATTTTAATATTTCTTGAATGTGTTGAACAACAGTTCATTTAAACTTTCACTAATTATGATGTTTGACATACAGTTTAAACACAATTTATTAAATTGTAATTGATTGTCTTCAGTTCCTGATTCACACAGTCAGCTTGAATTAACATAAAATAATTGTTATATAGTATATAAGTAAAAATAAATAAATAAATAAAGGTTTGTGTTGTGGTTACTTTATAGTTGTTTCTGTAGAATATATAGTTTTATTACAGAAACTATATATTGTACAGAAACAACTATAAAGTAACCACAACACAAACCTTTATTTATTTATTTAATGAGCACATGACTTTTTTTTTTTTTAAGAACTGTCCAGATTCTGATGCGGTTTTAACTCTGTTACTCCGTTAAAACCGCATCAGAATCTGGACAGTTCTTAAAAAAAAAAAAAAAAAAAAAAGTCATGTGACCTGCACCCAGGAAAGTCACTCTATCTGGCAGGAAAATGTCTGCAGGAACAAGACAGAAAAATGTAATGCTTTTTCTTACTCTACTATGTACAGAATGTCATCAAATGTGATCATTTGTCAGACCTGTTATTGTGATTCCTGAAATCTTGCATTCATCATGTGGTATCAGGTTTGATGTCATGATATCAGGTTTGGTGTGATGTGGTATCAGGTTTGATGTCATGATATCAGGTTTGGTGTGATGTGGTATCAGGTTTGGTGTGATGTGGTATCAGGTTTGGTGCCATGTGGTATCAGGTTTGGTGCCATATGGTATCAGGTTTGGTGTCATGTGGTATCAGGTTTGGTGCCATGTGGTATCAGGTTTGGTGCCATGTGGTATCAGGTTTGGTGTCACTGGTATCAAGTTTGGTGTCCTGTGGTATCAGGTTTGGTGTCACTGGTATCAGGTTTGGTGCCACATGGTATCAGGTTTGGTGTCATGTGGTATCAGGTTTGGTGTCATGTGGTATCAGGTTTGGTGCCATATGGTATCAGGTTTGGTGTTATGTGGTAACAGGTTTGGTATCAGGTTTGATGTCATGTGGTATCAGGTTTGGTATCAGGTTTGATGTCGTGGTCACAGGTTTGGTGTCATGTGGTATCAGGTTTGGTGCCAGATGGTATCAGGTTTGGTGTTATGTGGTATCAGGTTTGGTATCATGTTTGATGTCGTGGTCACAGGTTTGGTGTCATGTGGCATCGGGTTTAGTGTCATGTGTTGTCGGGAAAATGTCATCTCTGTTAATGTCTACTCTGTTAGTGGTTTGATAATAACAGATTTGACAGAGAATAACAGAGTCAAATGTTCCTAATTACATTTAAGCATTTTGTATTCATTGACATTATAATATATTTTTTAATGAAGTGTCTATTTGTGGTACATAATTCCAGGTAAGGCAGTAATGACAACAAATACTCACTGACAAAATAATGCACCAAGAAGGAGTTGTTGGAAACGAATGAATCTTTCCATGTATGAATGTAATAGTGATATATGTACGCGATTACAGTATTAGAGTAAACTGACATGATTATTAGGAGAAAACTGTACAGCTAAAAGCAGGCTGTAGTACACTGTTGGACCGCTTCTAGCTTGGATCCAAGATGAGATGTGGTTAGGAATGGAGGCATATGGGTTCTGTATGGCATCCTGCAGCACAGTTGTCCACAGATGTTGCAGCTGGGCCTGTAGACTTGTAACTCATAATGTTTAACATACACATTATTTTAGATCACACAACCTCACATGTCCCCCTCTACACAAATACACACCATCAATCCAGAACCCAGCGTAGAGCGGCTGAGTGAATGTGGTGTGGACTGTGTGTAGGAGGGTCATTGTGTCAGAGACGCTGTAGAAGGACAGAGTTCCTGCACTGTGATCCACATACACTCCTATTCTGGAGGAGGGTGGAGCTGAGATCTTAGTCGGAATGTTGTTGTGATAGAAAGAGAGAGAGAGAGAGGAGGGAAAACACTGCAGACTCCAGGACTGACTGTTGTGTCCAAACTTACATTCATTACCATCTCCTTTCCTGCTGATCCCTTTATATGAGACTGATATGGACATCTCATATGCCTCACTGCTCCACTCAACCTCCCAGTAACAGCGTCCACTCACACTCTCCTTACTCAGCACTTGATTCCAGTAGTTAAATCTCTCTGGATGATTAGAGTAACGCTGGTTTAACCCACTGAATGTCACCGCTCTGTTCTCCTCAGACAGAATGAGGTACTGATTTAGTGTGTTGGGATCCAGAGTCAGCCGACAGTAATCTAACACAGAAAACAAAAACATTGCAGAGTTTATAGACAGAAAGAGTATATTTTAGGTAAAACAAACTAATAACTGTTTGCTTCCTGTTGCAATTATGTAGTTTCATATTTTAGACACTTTTAAGATTCACATGAACATAAGCAATTACAAATGTACCTGTGTGTGTGCCTGTGTGTGCGCGCGCATGTGTGTGTGTGTTTGTATGCGTGTACGTATGTGTGTGTGTGTATATACATGTGTGTGTGTGTATGTGTGTGCGTACGTGTGTGTACGTCTGTGTGTTTGTATGCGTGCACGTGTGTGTGTATACATGTGTGCGTGTACGTGTGTGTGCACATGTGTGTGTGTGTTTGTATGCGTGTACGTATGTGTGTGTGTGTATATACATGTGTGTGTGTGTATGTGTGTGCGTACGTGTGTGTACGTCTGTGTGTTTGTATGCGTGCACGTGTGTGTGTATACATGTGTGCGTGTACGTGTGTGTGCACATGTGTGTGTGTGTTTGTATGCGTGTACGTATGTGTGTGTGTGTGTGTATATATACGTGTGTGCGTACGTGTGTGTATGTGCGTACGTGTGTGTATACATGTGTGTGCGTACGTGTGTGTATACATGTGTGCGTGTACGTGTGTGTGCACATGTGTGTGTGTGTGTGTGTGTGTGTGTGTGTTTGTATGCGTGTACGTATGTGTGTGTGTGTATATATACATGTGTGTGCGTACGTGTGTGTATGTGCGTACGTGTGTGTATACATGTGTGTGCGTACGTGTGTGTATACATGTGTGTGCGTACGTGTGTGTGTATTTGTGTGTGTGTGTATGCATGTAGGCATGTGTGTGTGTCCTGTAGTGTGTGTGTGTGTGTGTGTGTGTGTGTACGTGTGTGTGAGAGAGAGAGTGATTTTTACGTACATTGCAGCAAATCTTGTCTGCTCATTACGTCTGGGTGTAGAGACATATTAGGAAAAATATCTGTCGAGAAAAGAAAGATGAAGGTGGAGTGAAAAATTTTTTTTCTGTCTATGAAATATAAACCCAGCCAGTCAAGACAATCTCTTTCTGTTCTATCTTGTTGTCTTTTCTGTATATGCTGCAGAAGGTTCTGTCACCAAGACACTCACCTGCTCAACTGTCTACAACAAGAGTGAAAGAGTGACGTCTACATTTGGATCTGTGAGACCCATTTCCCTTTAAAGGAGCACAGACACATTTCCCTTTAAAGGAGCACAGACCAATTTCCTCCTAATGGAGCACAGACACATTTCCTCCTAATGGAGCACAGACCCATTTCCCTTTAAAGGAGCACAGACCCATGTCCTCCTAATGGAGCACAGACACATTTCCCTTTAAAGGAGCACAGACCCATTTCCTCCTAATGGAGCACAGACACATTTCTCTTTAAAGGAGCACAGACACATTTCCCTTTAAAGGAGCACAGACCCATGTCCTCCTAATGGAGCACAGACACATTTCTCCTTATAGGAGCGCAGACCCAGTTCCCCTTATAGGAGCACAGACCTATTTCCCCTTATAGGAGCGCAGACCAATTTCCCTTTAAAGTAGCACAGACTCATTTCCCATTAAAGGAGCGCAGGCCCACATGCCCTTCAAGGAGCGCAGACCTATTTCCCCTTAAAGGTGCCCAGACCCACTTCCCCTTAAAGGAGCTCAGCCCCTTTTAAACTTCAAGGAGCCAGACCCATTTTCCCTTAAAGAAGCCCAGACCCATTTCCCCGTAAAGGTACACATACCAATTCTCCTTAAAGGTACACATACCAATTTCTCCTTAAAGGAGCCTAGACACTTTTCCGCTTAGAGAAGCCCAGCCCATTTCCCCTTAAAGGAGCAAAGACACATTTCCGCTTAAAGGAGCCCCAGACCCATTTCGCCTTAAAGGAGCCCCAGACCCAATTCCCCTTAAAGGAGCCCCCTATAAATTGTAGTAACAGTTCATTTCCTTGAATACAAATTAAATCAAGTTTTTGCCCTCTCCTGTAAAATCGTCATTTTGGAGATACCTGTTTTTCTTTGGACAGCGATGATATGTTTATAACCAATTTCAGCTTTGTCTCATAAGTACATAAGCACAAAACATATGACTCACCCATACTCCTGTTGCACAAGCTCTGTGTAGGTAAAGATTCACCCTCACGTTCCTCATCAGGAGAGCACCTTTCACTATAGGAAGAGATGTTACTGAATTCCTGCTTCCAGAATTCCTCTAGTCTCTCTTTCAGATCAGAGAGAGATTTCCTCACTCTATCAAATGAGGGACTTTGATGGACAGTAATGCTGAATGAGTCCTCAGATCCAGAGGAGACACAGAGAGACTGGAAACTCTACAGAGAGAGAAACACCAAGAGGCAGTCATACATGTTTTAGGGTTAGTTCTAGATTGTTGTAGGAGGGGTAAATGAATCGATTCCTTGATACATTGTGATTCTCCTTCAAAAGACTCTGCAAAGATTTACAAAAATAATATAATCAGATTTGACATCACCATTATCAATACTATATAGTGTATAGGGCACACCTTGATTGCCAGTGAGGGTAGAATGCTCCAACAGAATTGAGGGTTATAATAAAAATGATGGCAAACCGCAATAGCACATCCAGTGTATGGGTGTTTATGTAGTGAAATGTGTAGAAATATTGAACAAAGGAAGAAGCAAAAAAAAAAAAAAATACAATTCACAGAATATATCTGAAGTTTGAGGAAACAACTTTTTACCTCAAAACACACTGGTTCAATTATCAACCAACCCTCTCTCCTCCAGAAATGGAGTGAGCTTTTAAATAGACCTCCACCAATCTATACAATGCAGCACATACCAGTCCCTCTCCTCTGCAGACAGAGTAAACAAGAGACAGAGTAAATACAAAATCCTCAAAAGTGTTTTCACAATGCACACTTGCCTCATGAACTAAACACACAGGGTGGACAGAATCAAATGACACAAAACAAAATAAAACAAAATATAAACTTTATGAACCCCGTGAACCCCCCTCCAAATGTATCATTCCAGCAGGGTTCGTCTGGGCATGTTCGGACTCGCCCAGGCACTATTTATGCACAGCTAAAACCTGTTTGTTTGTTTGGAACCAATGGTATCGATTGTATTTACACATTGTTCTGCTAAGTGCATGAAAGGAACAAGGGTTGGTTTGGTGTGGTTGCTATAAAGGTGGGGTGTCTGTATGTGTGTGTGGTAGAGGTATGTTGGTATCTGTGTGAACTTTGACAGAGGATCTTAATGGGTTTTTACCTGTAACTAATACGTTTTTGAAGTTTTATCTTTGTTGAACTTCGAAATCCATATCCGTGAGAGAGGTACAGAGCACGTTGATGCACTTCACCTATGTTACTAGTTACTGACACATGTGACCTTTGACCTATAAGTCATAGGTTTTTGACAGGTGCTGCCCTATACACTACATAGTATATATCTTTATAATGCTAACCCTGCTGTAGTTCTTTACATTACATTACATTACATTACCGTAGCACAATTCTGAATAGTTTTAATGCCTTTATTTATTGTGAATTATATTTTCAGATGTAACAGGTTATTAATAATTAGGTCACAGTTCTAAATAATTGAGATATTTCTACGTTTAGAATAATTTCTAAGTCTAGAATTTCTTAGTTTACAACAACACAGTATTTTAGGAATGATATACAGGAGGAACAGGACCTTCTAATGATCAGTCAGTGACTGTTACCTGGAGGAACTGGATGTGATCCTCTGTGTGCTCCAGCTGCTCCAGCTCAGTGTCTCTCCTCTTTAGATCAGCTATCTCCTGCTCCAGTTTCTCCAGGAGTTCTTCAGCTCCACTCAGTTCAGTCTTCTCCTGAGCTCTGATCAGCTCTGTTACCTCAGAGCGCTTTTTCTCAATGGAGCGGATCAGCTGAGTAAAGATCCTCTCACTGTCCTCCACTGCTGCCTGTGCAGAGCTCTGTTACAACATACAGACCAGATGGAGCTCCATTTAAACACCAGCTATCATCCACCCCCTCACTGAGACTCTAGATGTCTCACTGTCCACACTGTGTCTGTGTAGGGTCTCTAAGTGTCCAGCACTGGTCTCCTCACTGTCTGACTGGAGGAGAGTCTGACTGAGCTGTGAAATAGCTGTTCCAGCAGATCTCTGCTCACTTCTCACCTTAAGAGTCTTCACAGCCTGTTTCACCTCCTGCAGCTTCTTCTCCTTCTCCTGGAGTCTCTGCTGGAATGTCCTCTGCGCCTCCTTTAACTGATTCTGGGAAGAAATATTTGAATCAGTTATTACATTTTGTTTATTGAATTAATGAAATGCTTGAAGGGAAAAGGGCTACCTGACAGTGAATGAACCCCAAAGTAGTTTATCACACATTACAAACATATTTCTTATTAAGAAAAACTTAATGCCACAAATTGCTGTTTTTAGAATGGCTCAGTTGCTGCACCCTGCCTGGTTGTTGTTCAAATCTACCTCGCTGTAGAATTTTGGGATTTTTTTATGCTGCGGTGATGCATGTATTTGTGTCAGGTCAAAGTTCATGTGAAATTTCGACATGCTGCCGGAACTGGAACAGAGGGGGGCGCCCAAAAGCAATACAGTGCATGCATCCTGAGCCAGCCCATGACCCATATTCCTGGATAACGTTAAACCTCGTCTTCTTGATACAGATCTTAAAGTAATTACTTAACATGCCAAACCACACACTCACTTGTACAGTGTAAGGGCATTAGAGCAGAGGCTCCAGGCCCCCTGGGTTCCCCAGTGGCAGGTAAAGAGTTAAAGGTTACGCTTGTTCTGAAAGATTTGGTCTGAACTATGTGCTGGGAGATCAGACTTGGCTGATTAAATTGTTGGCCTACTGGTCTGACATGATTTGGACAAACAATGCCACAGAACAAGTTATTTAGGCTGCTTCCCTTTATGACGTAATTTCACACATGTTCATACCTGTGAATGTAAAATTACATATAGGGTTATAAATCCTGTACCTGAATAACACAACTTACACAGTGTTATAGTATAAATTGACTTCAATGCACTCATTCACTTTATTGTTCTCACCTGTTTCTCTGATCGCTCTGCCGAAGCTGCAACTGTATCATGACCTCTGTGTTCATCCATCGTACACAAGTAGCAGATGCAGCTTTGGTCAGTACGACAGTAGATCTCGATCAGTTTACCATGCTGAGAGCAGATCTTCTCCTGTAGCTGTTTGGAGGCTTCGACCAGCTTGTGCTCCTTAAAGGCAGGAGACTGATAGTGAGGTTGAAGATGAGCTTCACAATAAGAAGCCAGACACACCAAACAGGACCTGACGGCTTTGAGTTTTCTCCCAGTGCAGGAATCACACTCCACATCTCCAGGTCCAGCGTAAGAATAAGAAGCAGCTTGGAGTTCTTTCTTCTTCAGTTTCTCCACCACTTCAGCCAACATGTTGTTTCTGCGTAGAACAGGCCTTGGAGTAAAGGTCTCTCTGCACTGGGGGCAGCTGTAGACCCCCCTCTGATCCTCCTGATCCCAGCAGCCATTAATACACACCATACAGTAACTGTGTCCACACGGAATAGCCACTGGATCCTTCAGTAGATCCAGACAGACTGGACAGCTGAACCGGTCCTGATCTACTGAAATACTGGCCTCTGCCATTTTCCTGCACTGAGAGAGAGAGAGAGAGAGAGAGCAGCACTCTGAGATCACTTTCGTTTTCTCTGAACTGAAGGAGCAGCAGGTGGGAGGGGCTACATGTGGAAGGATTTGATTGGTCAGGTCTGGATATTCATACTTGCTACTGAATAGAGTTTTACTGTGTCTCCTACTAACACTGGTCTACACAGAGAAGCAGAAAGTTCACTAATGAAGTTGTAGCTTTTAATTCTATTATAATTAAAGACAGTGCTGCTCCAGGTCACATGTGTAGAGAGTGAAACGCTCCACTGTCACATATTATACCCTGATAAATTACTCTGAATGACTTTTAAATTACTATATCTAAAGGAGTTCATCCTTTATAGCATAGTGATAATGCATTACTCTACATCACCAGTAGAGGGAAGTACAGGACTGCTTCAGAGTCTGTCTCTGAAATCAAAGGACAATTTAGCACACAGAGAGCACCACCACCGAGCATGAAGATCAGACCATCAATCTGAATCATCTCCTGTTTCACCAGGTGCAGAGAGAGAGCAGCTTCCCGTACGGTGAAGAAGAGGACGACCATCTGAGGAACCCAAAGCAAAATGCACTGCTAGTCTACCCACGGGTGTCACTAGACCAGTTTTATTTTCTACTTAAATAAATACATATTAATGCTCCTAATGAAATCCAGTTTATTCTCTTTTACTGCCTGGGGAGGCGCTGCTGCTGCTCTATTTCAAGCTTCCAAAGTAATGTGAAAGGTAGAAACTTCAGCTCATCCAATCATTTCAGACCCCCTGAGCTGTACACCAATCATATCAGACCTCCTGATCTGTAAGCAGGGTTATAACAGAGCTGGGGGAGGGTCTCTGGTTGAGCACTGAAGCTGAAGTCAGGGTTAAGTTAACCGTCAGTAACATTAGACCCTATACAGTCTATAATATACAGAGTGACTCAGTGAGCAGTTACAGGAGGGACTTTATCCACCGACTATATGAGTGAGTGGTAAGTTATGGTCAGTGTAGCTGGTGATGGGGTATTTGCTGGGTTGTGTGTTAGGTAGCTGAATCTTGGTGTAAGTGAGATAAAAGAAGGGAGTTAGGCTAAACCCTGTCTCACTCTGAGCATGTTTTATTCAGATGATGGTAAATGAACTGAAGCGAGTGTATAACCTGACGGTATCGTACACACTGAATGTGATTCTGCTGCATTGTTTTATTCACCTCTGTTCCATTGTTGTGAACTGTCACAGTCGCATAAGCTGTTGGTACGTGGACCATCACGATGACTTATGCATAGTGGACACCATCCTGCACAGTGAGGGTGTTTACATGCACTCAGTAATCCCATAACTGCAGGAAATTAGAGTTAGTCAGTAATCCGTTCACTGTGTTTACATGCACTTGGGTAATCAGATAATGGGAAACTCCGGGTCTACATGAATCCGGTAGTAATCGGATTTCTGCTTTGTAACCAGCAAATAAACTCAGAATAAGACATAAAACTCAAACTTTGTGCCACAATTTTCAATTAATTTATAGGATTTAGGAAATCTGAGTATGCTGTTCACATGAACACTTGATTAATCTGATTACTGATTGGATTACTGAGTGCATGTATGTGGTACATGTTGTACATGTTGTGAGACGTAAATGACATTCCTGTACGTCTTCTGTCTGTTCATCATCATTACCATCATCAACAACTCACTCCTCTAACCACTCTACCCATCTGGGTCGTGGGGCGTGCTGGAGCCTACACAGCACTCACCGGTCAGACACACCCTGGACAGGCTGACAGTCCATCACAGTAGTTTGAAATGTAGGCTGGGGACACTAGGACCCAGCTGGAATGTGAGTAATGGAAAGAGAGAACCGTATATATGGGGTTCTCCTGAGATCTGCAGTGTTCCAGTATTATCTGAATATGCATGTGTAAACCTGGGCATTATATAAATAAATAAATAAATAATAACTGTGTCAGTATCAGTTAATTTAGACACTGCCGCTTTAAGAATAGATAAATAAATTAGATCGAGTGCAGCTCTGTTTGAAACCTATTTCTTATGTTTTGGAGTATGGGAGCAGTAAAACATTACTATTGGGTAAACCTAGTGTCAATCATAGTTTTCTCTGTTCTGATTGGTTGGCGCTGGAGGCGGAAGGGGCGGGGAGGAGGTAGTGTGAGGAGACGGGAGAACAGTAAGGAGAGCGGGAGAAAGGAGGGAGTGAAAGTGAGTTTACACAGTGTACAGCCCGTTTCTTTGGTAGAGAGAGGTTTATAAACAGTGTACAGGGTGTAGTTTGTTGGTACAAGCGGCTTTTATTTCTCATTCCTCCATGTTTTAAGTACTGGACACGCCACGGTGCTCGGCTGTGGAGAGAGCTAGCTCGCTAGCTAGCTGAGTTTGTGTACTGTGCGCGCGCCCCCTGTAGCTCACGTGCATGGACTAGCTCGCTCTTCATCGTGTGGGTTGTGTATCAGCCCAGTAGTAAAGGTCAGATAGCCCCCTCTGTGACCGGAAAAGCAGTGTGGGGTCTCTGATGAAGACTGCCCTGCTTTTGCTGCGTCCCGCTCTGCACAGGAAGGGGAGGGCAAGTTTCTTCCACCGGGCCTCGCCTGCCTCTAAACTGTGAGTCCTCTTTCTCTCCATGTCCAAGAAGGGGCTAGGTCTTTAGCCACACCCCCCGCTAGCATCATCCACCGTTCAGGCGGGAGGGTGTGTTTACTTCCTGCTCACTTCCGGAGAAGGTTTATCTCATGTTTAGGGAAGTTCAGACAAGCTGGATAAATTGGTAATTGTGGATATTGCTGTTAGTGTCTAAAGGTAGTTGGAATTGTTTAAAGGTGTGTTTTGTATTAGATAATGTTTTTTGTGTATGAAGAGGCTGAACTGTTTTATTTCTTCATTTTTCTGAACATTTATTTATAGTTTTGTGTGAATCGCTGGGTTTTGGGATACTAAACGTGTTCAGTCAGACTATAAGCCTACCTCGGTCTAGTACGAACTTTGAATACACTTCACTTTATCTGAAAACAGTGAAGTCGATTAATAACTTCACTCTAAGTGGGTCTGGTTCAAGTCATTTTTATTCAGATACATTGATAACGTGGTTGGGTATTTCATTCTCCTGGGTCCTAAAACTCACAATGATTTTCAACGAACCCTCTCCCTCAATATTTAAAGCATATTGGCCAATAGGGGGCAGGAGGGCTACACATGTTCAGAACACCTACTGTCAGACTGAGTTTGGAGCTCCTGTCTTGTTTGAGTCTGTCGGGTCATAGAAGAGGTGTGTAGGGTTAAACAGGCTGATGGGTTGTTTGTGGGTAGCGGGAGTTTCAGTGCTGTGCTGCTCCAGTTACTGTTACTCTAGTATACGACTTGTAGCTGAGAGTCTGCGGTGCTGCTGACGTGGTGCTCAGGTTAAGAGTGGAGCAGGAAGACCAGACCTGGACTTGAAGTGAATTACCTCCTCCAGTCGTTCTTAAGTGAAGTCAGCTTCGAGTTGTATCTTGGACTCGCTAATGTGCTGGGTTGTAAGCGCTCAGTGCTTAATACAAACTACAGAGAGGCAGATCTGCTGTGTGCCAACTTCACTAAAGAGCCACTGATACGTTTCCTTCTCTAACAGCTCATGATTTAGAGCCATTAAACACCTCACCTCGAGGGACCATGTACCAAAGCCCCCTAGTACTTAGACGCCCCATGATCCCCCATGTTCATCACACAAGTGGAGAAAGCTTCTTCATTCCCCACCAAGAAAAACACATGCAGGAATTTAGTGTAGAGATGAGACTTTTAATGGAAAATGGATTTTTATATTCAGTAAAATGAAGATTTATTTATTTATTTTGGTTTTTATTAAATTTAATATTTATTTAGAACATTCTAGAAACATTCTTTAAAACAAGGTTTATTTTATTTAATCAGATGTAAAATGTATCTACAGTAGATGTAACTCCGGCTGCTGTGAGGTTCACTGTAAGGTTCTGGAGTTGAATCTGGAAACTAGGACACAGTTTGAAGTGCAGCTGTGGAGAGAAACTGATCACATGTGCTTTCAGTACTGCACTTTCAGGATGTGTGTGGTTAAGAGTTTGTAGCTCAGTGTGATTAGAATACAGAGTCTATATAGTTCATTACTGAACACTGACACTCACATTCAGCTCTGATACTGAACACACTTTACCTCCTTCTCTTAGTGTCAGCTCAGATAAACACACCCACCCTAGAAGCTGGGGGGATGAATTAATGCATTCATATGTTTTGTAAAATCAGCTGAACAAACAAACAAACAACAAATCATATATTCACAACTTCACACATTTACACTGTAACTGATTTCCTGAGTCTCATTTTGGGTCACACAGTCTCACAGATCCACCAATAAACCAAGACCCAAAAAGTGCACCATCAACCCAGAATCCAGCGTAGAGCGGCTGAGTGAATGTGGTGTGGATTGTGATGAGGGGGGTCATTGTGTCAGAGACGCTGTAGAAGGACAGAGTTCCTGCACTGTGATCCACATACACTCCTATTCTGGAGGAGGGTGGAGCTGAGAGCTGAGTCTGAATGTTGTTGTGCCAGAAAGAGAGAGAGGGAGAACACTGCAGACTCCAGGACTGACTGTTGTGTCCAAACTTACACTCATCACCCCGTCCTTTCCTGCTGATCCCTTTATATGAGACTGATATATACAACCCATATGCCCCACCGCTCCACTCAACCTCCCAGTAACAGCGTCCACTCACACTCTCCTTACTCAACACCTGAGGCAAGTAGTCAAATCTCTCTGGATGGTCAGGGTAGGGTTGGATTTTACCGAATGTGGCGACTCTGTTCCTCTGAGACAGAACGAGGTACTGATTTAGTGTGTTGGGATCCAGAGTGAGCCGACAGTAATCTACCACAGAATAGAAACATGTATTTACAGAACCGCACACTAATTAGTTCAACACACACTAATAACTGTTTCACTCCATTTACATTTCTATTATTTCAGGAACCAGCAAAACATGTGTTTGTGTGTGTGTGGTACATACACTGTAAAAATTCTTCTCTGGTGTTTGTTCGGGAGGGTAAAATCATCTGAACTGCTGCAGCTGTGGAGAAAGACGGAAAAATTCAGAGTTAATCATTTCGAATGTTTATTGAGTAAATAAGTGAATAAACTTAATTCTCTATTAACGATGAGCAGCTGTCACTTTACCTTTAAATAAAAAGGTATCTCTATCTCTGTATTTCACCATCCACTGTAATATGTTATAAAAATTTATATATTTTGTAAATATTTTTAATTTAATATTTGATGACAGTGTCTGAATCATTCATATAGCAAGTAATCAAAATATAGTTAGTTAACAACTTAATGAAATCTTATGTCTGACTTTTACTCTGAACAAGTAAAGATCTTCATCATTCTGTTCCACAGCAGGAAGATCCTCTTACCACGTGGAGGGATTTTACTGAATTCCTGCTTGCAAATTTGCTCTAGTTTCTCTTTCAGATCAGAGAGAGATTTCCTCATTCCATCAAATGAGAGATGTTGGTGGACAGTGATGCTGGGTGATTCCTCAGGTTCAGAAGAGACACAGAGAGACTGGAAACTCTACAGAGAGAGAAACACACAATGGAGAGAGAGAACAATGTACTGGAGTAAAGTCTTAAAGGTCTGATCTCTGAGTTTCAGCTCTCTTTGTAGATCAGACAGTGACTGTTACCTGGAGGAACTGGATGTGATCCTCTGTGTGCTCCAGCTGCTCCAGCTCAGTGTCTCTCCTCTTTAGATCAGCTATCTCCTGCTCCAGTTTCTCCAGGAGTTCTTCAGCTCCACTCAGTTCAGTCTTCTCCTGAGCTCTGATCAGCTCTGTTACCTCAGAGCGCTTTTTCTCAATGGAGCAGATCAGCTGAGTAAAGATCCTCTCACTGTTCACCACTGCTGCCTGTGCAGAGCTCTGTTACAACATACAGACCAGATGGAGCTCCATTTAAACACCAGCTATCATCCACCCTCTCACTGAGACTCTAGATGACTCACTGTCCACACTGTGTCTGTGTAGGGTCTCTAAGTGTCCAGCACTGGTCTCCTCACTGTCTGACTGGAGGAGAGTCTGACTGAGCTGTGAAATAGCTGCTCCAGCAGATCTCTGCTCATTACTTACCTTAAGAGTCTTCACAGCCTGTTTCACCTCCTGCAGCTTCTTCTCTTTCTGCTGGAGTCTCTGCTGAGATTTTTTCTTCACCTCCTTCAACTGATTCTGAGGAGAAAGTATTTATACTCTGGTTAATATTAACAGCAGCTGAAGAGTTTACAGTGGTGGTTGAAACTTGGTGAACTCTTCAGAATGTTCTAGATTTGATCTAAAACTTCATCAGTTTTTCTAAAAGTAGATCAGGAGAACCAAACTCAACAAATGAGACAACACTATTAGACCAGGTCATTTATTTATTGACTTAAATGATCCAGTATTTCATATCTGAGATATGTTTGGTGTGATGTACTTGTGCAGCAATAGCCAAAATAAACGTTCCAACTAATTGTTGATCTGTCCTGCACATCGGCTTGGAGGAATTTAATCCCATTCCTCCATACTGATGTAAACTCTGGAATGAATCACTCCAGAAAAACCAACTCTCCTAGATCCCTCCAGAATATTCCTATTGGATTAAGGCCAGGCGGGTCGTTCCAGAACATTGACTTACTTCTCTTTTAACTGTAGTTTGGTAGAACCACTTGTGTGCTACGATCATGTTCTTGCTGCATGAACCACGTTCTACTGAGATCATGGACTGATGTCCTGGCATTTTCATTAAGAGTTTTTAGGTGTAATTCAGAATTCATTGTTCCATCAATGATCTGTCCCAGATGCAAAACAGGGCCAATCCATGATACTACCACCACCATGTTTCACGGATGGGATAAGGTTCTTATTTTGGAATGCACTGTTTTCCTTCTCCAAACATAACTCCTCACATTTAAACCAAAAATATCTTCTTTTTTTTTATTGTCTCATCCGTCCACAAAACATTGTTCTAGTAGTCTTCTGGATTGTCTATGTGATCTTTATCAAACTGCAGATGGGCAGCAATGTTCTTTTTGAGAGCTGTGAGTTTCTCCTTAGAACCCTGTCATACACACTGTCATGTTGTTGTTCAGAGTTCTCAAATATTACCATTAGCCAATGTGTGAGAGGCCTTTAGCTATATGTTGCCCTGGATTTCTTTGTGACCTCACAGACTATGACACACTTAGCTCTTGGAGTGATCTTGGTGGACCACTCATGGTGAGGGAAATAAGGGTCTTTAATTTCCTCCATTTGTACACTGTCTCTGACTGTGGAGGGTGGAATCCAAGCTCTTTAGAGATTTTTAGAGGTTCTGTAACCTTTTCCAATCTGATGAGCATCAAAGCTCTTCTTCTGAGGGCCTCAGAAATCTCCTCTGTTAATGATATCAGGCTTTTTGTACTGCAGGGGTTGAATAAAGGCTAAACCTAATCACAAAACCAAGATAAATAGTATACATAGGAGTCCTGATGAGTCGGATCAGCTGCAGGTGTGTGACAGTGGGTGAAGGCAGGGTTGAGGACAAAAAGAAGCCGTGTGCAGTACTGCAGAGGGACAAGAGGGGGTGGTATGTGACACTCTGATAGACCTTAGTTCCTTAAAAAAAACAGGAAGCCCACTCACACCTGATCATCATCCGCCTAAAAGAACACACCTGACTCTAATCTCACCTTCATATTATCTGCTAATCCCACATGGTCACCTACTTTTACCCTCACAGATATGAAATACTGGATCATTCATCTTATTAACTAACTAAGTCTATTATTGTTCTCATTTGTTTAATTTGGTTCTCCTGATCTGTTTTTAGGAAATCTGATGAAGATTTAGGTCAAATTTATACAGAAATAAAGAGAATCTATAATCTTTCTAGCTCCACTGTAAGACCACTCTTGTTCTACATGTGAGCTCTATAAAGCTGTTTATGTGCTGGAAGGTGGGTGTTGGCTTGTCAAGGGTTTCCTGACCGTTGTGACTCGTTTGTTACTAACAGTAAGTAACATCAGGCTTATTTAAACCCCTCCTACCCAACACCACATACATTACCACTATCATCACCACATAAACTGATCCTCTGTAGACCTGTGTAATTAATAATGTACCAGATTCTAGATCAGAAATACAAACAGCATGAACTGACTTTAACAGAGCTCTACTACTCACCTGCTTCTCTTTCCTTTCTGCTGCAGCTGCTACTGTACTGTGTCCCATGTGTTCATCCATCGTACACAGGTAACAGATAAGCTGTTGGTCAGTACGACAGTAGATCTCGATCAGTCTATCATGCTTAGAGCAGATCTTCTCCTGTAGCTGTTTGGAGGCTTCGACCAGCTTGTGCTTCTTAAAGGCAGGAGACTGATAGTGAGGTTTAAGATGAGCTTCACAAAAAGAAGCCAGACACACCAAACAGGACTTGACAGCTTTGAGTTTTCTCCCAGTGCAGGAGTCGCACTCCACATCTCCAGGTCCAGCGTAACAGTGAGCAGGAGGAGCAGCTCGGAGTTTCTTCTTCACTTCCTCCACCACTTCAGCCAACATGTTGTTCCTCCGTAGTACAGGCCTTGGAAAGAAGGTCTCTCTGCACTGGGGGCATCTGTAGACCCCCCTCTGATCCTCCTGATCCCAGCAGCCATTAATACACACCATACAGTAACTGTGTCCACAGGGAATAGTCACTGGATCCTTCAGCAGATCCAGACAGACTGGACAGCTGAACCGGTCCTGATCTACTGAAATACTGGCCTCTGCCATTTTCCTGCACTCGTAGACTGAGAGAGGGAGAGAGAGAGGGAGCAGCACTCTGAGATCAGTTTCGTTTTCTCTGAAATGAAGGAGCAGCAGGTGGGAGGGGCTACATGTGGAAGGATTTGATTGGTCAGGTCTGGATATTCATACTTGCTACTGAATAGAGTTTTACTGTGTCTCCTACTAACACTGGTCTACACAGAGGAGCAGAAAGTTCAGTAATGAAGTTGTAGCTGTTAATTCTATTATAATTAAAGACAGTGCTGCTCCAGGTCACATGTGTAGAGAGTGAAACGCTCCACTCACATATTATACCCTGATAAATTACTCTGAATGACTTTTAAATGGCTTTATATCTAAAGGAGTTGAATCCAGAGTGTTTGGAGCTCTTCTGTGGCTCTCTAATAATAAACTCCTTCTTCTTTCACCTTTAACATCAAACTGAATCTGTTTACTGGAAATGAGTCACATGTAATATTAATAACTTACAAACAAAAACAGAATGGGATGTAGTAACAGTTTGGACAGCATATCAAAGACATCTATGAGTAATGTTACAGAGATGATCTACTGAAGTGGAAGTAGGAATGCAGTACACCTGGAATTCTTTTACCTCCACCAACAGATTAAACTGTAGTACAAATGAACAGAGTGAAAAACCTCCTTTTAAAAATCATAATCATGAACTCATAAGCTGCAGAGATGGAGGGATGAGCGTTCATCCTTTATAGCATAGTGATAATGCATTACTCTACTTTTGCCAGTAGAGGGCAGCACAGCACTGCTTCAGAGTCTGTCTCTGAAACTAAAGGACAATCTCCCACAGAGAGCACCACCACCGAGCATGAAGATCAGACCATCAATCTGAATCATCTCCTGTTTCACCAGGTGCAAAAAGAGAGGAGCTTCCCATACGGTGAAGAAGAGGACGACCATCTGAGGAACCCAAAGCTAAATGCACTGCTAGGCTACCCACGGGTGTCACTAGACCAATTTTAGGGGGGCAAATATTATGTAGCCCCCTACTTTAATAAATATACATTAATACTCCAAAAGAAATCCAGTTTATTCTCTTTCACAGTTTACTGTAATAGCTGGTCACTGCCTGAGGAGGCGCTGCTGCTGCTGCTCTATTTCAAGCTTCCAATGTAATGTGAAAAGTAGAAACCTCAGCTCGTCCAATCATTTCAGACCCCCTGAGCTGTACACCAATCATATCAGACCTCCTGAGCTGTACACCAATCATATCAGACCTCCTGAGCTGTACACCAATCATATCAGACCTCCTGAGCTGTAAGCTGGTTATGAGCTGGGGGAGGGTCTCTGGTTGAGCACTGAAGCTGAAGTCAGGGTTAAGTTAACCGTCAGTAACATTAGACCCTATACAGTCTATAATATACAGAGTGACTTAGTGAGCAGTTACAGGAGGGACTTTATCCTCCTACTTTATGAGTGAGGGGTGAGTTATGGTCAGTGTAGCTGGTGATGGGGTATTTGCTGGGTTGTGTGTTAGGTAGCTAAATCTCTGTCTAAGTGAGGTAAAGGAAGGGGGTTAGGCTAAACCCCGTCTCACTCTGAGAGTGTTTTATTCAGATGATGGTAAATGAACTGAAGCGAGTGTATAACCTGACGTGCTGGAGCCTACACAGCACTCACCGGTCAGGAGGCAGGACACACCCTGGACAGGCTGACAGTCCATCACAGTAGTTCCAAATGTAGACTGGGGACACTAGGACTAGCTGGAATGTGAGTAATGGAAAGAGAGAACTCTATATATGGGGTTCTCCTGAGATCTGCAGTGTTCCAGTATTATTTGAATATGCATTTGTATAGCCTGGGCATTATATAAATAAATAAATACATAAGTAAGTAAATAAATAAACAAATAAATGAATGAATAACTATCAATATCAGTTCATTGAGACACTGTTGCTTTAAGAATAGATAAATAAGTTAGATCGAGTGCAGATCTGTTTGAAACTGATATGTATTTTGTATTAGATAGTATTTTTTGTGTATGAAGAGGCTGAACTGTTTTATTTCTTCATTTTTCTGAACATTTATTTATAGTTTTGTGTGAATCGCTGGGTTTTGGGATACTAAACGTGTTCAGTCAGACTATAAGCCTACCTCGGTCTAGTACGAACTTTGAATACACTTCACTTTATCTGAAAACAGTAAAGTGGATTAATAACTTCATTCTAAGTGGGTCTGGTTCAAGTCATTTTTATTCAGATACATTGATAACGTGGTTGGGTATTTCATTCTCCTGGGTCCTAAAACTCACAACGATTTTCCACGAACCCTCTCCCTCTATATTTAAAGCATTTTGGCCAATAGGGGGCAGGAGGGCTACACATGTTCAGAACGCCCACTGGCAGACTGAGTTTGGAGCTGCTGTCTTGTTTGAGTCTGTCGGGTCATAGAAGAGGTGTGTAGGGTTAAACAGGCTGATGGGTTGTTTGTGGGTAGCGGGAGTTTCAGTGCTGTGCTGCTCCAGTTACTGTTACTCTAGTATACGACTTGTAGCTGAGAGTCTGCGGTGCTGCTGACGTGGTGCTCAGGTTAAGAGTGGAGCAGGAAGACCAGACCTGGACTTAAAGTGAATTACCTCCTCCAGTCGTTCTTAAGTGAAGTCAGCTTCGAGTTGTATCTTGGACTCACTAATGTGCTGGGTTGTAAGCGCTCAGTGCTTAATACAAACTACAGAGAGGCAGATCTGCTGTGTGTCAACTTCACCAAAGAGCCACTGATACATTTGCTTCTTTAACAGTTCATGATTTAGAGCCATTAAACACCTCACCTGGGGGGACCATGTCCCAAAGCCCCTTAGTACAGACTTAGACCCCCTATGAACCTCTAGTGACGCCTCTGAGTCTACAGATCAGAGACTGTAAGTTAATCTGAATTATAATCTCTTCAGTTCCATTTTCCTGATACACACAACAGTGCAGCATCTCCAACAAGCTGAAAGCTCCACCCACTTTAATGTTCTTAATGAGACCAATTAGTTCATCACACAAGTGGAGAAAGCTTCTTCACCCCCACCAGGAAAAACACATGCAGGACATTCGTTCATATGTTTTGTACAATCAGCTGAACAAACAAACAAACAAACAATGAATCATATATTCACAACTTCACACATTTACACTGTAACTGATTTCCTGAGTCTCATTTTGGGTCACACAGTCTCACAGATCCACCAATAAACCAAGACCCAAAAAGTGCACCATCAATCCAGAACCCAGCGTAGAGCGGCTGAGTGAATGTGGTGTGGACTGTGTGTAGGAGGGTCATTGTGTCAGAGACGCTGTAGAAGGACAGAGTTCCTGCACTGTGATCCACATACACTCCTATTCTGGAGGAGGATGGAGCTGAGATCTCAGTCTGAATGTTGTTGTGCCAGAAAGAGAGGGAGGGAGAACACTGCAGACTCCAGGACTGACTGTTGTGTCCAAACCATCTCTCATTACCCCCTGCTTTCCTGCTGACCCCTTTATATGAGACTGATATGTACACATCATATACATCACTGCTCCACTCAACCTCCCAGTAACAGCGTCCACTCACACTCTCCTTACTCAACACCTGAGACCAGTAGTCAAATCTCTCTGGATGATCAGGGTAGCGCTGGTTTAACCCACTGAACGTCACCGCTCTGTTCCTCTGAGACAGACTAAGGTTCTGATGTGCTGTGTTGGGATCCAGAGTCAGCCGACAGTAATCTAACACAAAACAGAAACATGTATTTACAGAACCGCACACTACTTAGTACCACACACACTAATAACTGTTTCACTCCATTTACATTTATATAATTTCAGAAACCAGTAAAACATTGACAGGGCATGTGTTTGTTTTTGTGTGAGTGTGTACTATAGTGTGTGCATATGTGTGTCTGTTTACGGTAGAGTGTGTGTACAATAGTGTGTGTGCGTGTGTTTGTGTTTGTACTTCAGTGTGTGTGTGAGTGTACTGGAGTGTGTGTGTATGAGCAGCAGTGTCTGTGTGTGCAGCAGTGTCTGTGCCGCTGTGTGTGTACTGTAGTGTATGTGTGTGTATGTGTGTGTGTGTGTGTGTGTGTGTGTGTGGTACACACACTGTAGAAACTCTTCTCTGGTGTTTGGTCCGGAGGGTAAAATCATCTGAACTGCTGCAGCTGTGGAGAAAGAAAATGAAAAGTGAGTTCATCAGGAAACTAAAATCTGATCTTATTGTAACCACCTTAAAACTCTCTTGGTTTTTAAATGGATGTTTTATTTCTAATTCTCCTGTGTCAAATATCAGAAAAGGTACATATCATCATCTATCACTGTATTATTTTAACTGTAACTGACATGTAATTTCTAATTCTATGAATCTCTAAGGTACATAATATTTAATGAATGACTAATTAATATAATAAATCTGTGTGTGTTTGTGTCTATATTGTTTCATATTAATTTGAAAACTGAAAAAATCTTTTGTACTGTTGAACATTCAGTAATGTAACTGGATCAGTAGAGTTGAGCAGTCGGAGTAAGAGAGCAGTATCAGATCATTTGTGTGGAAGTGATGAAATCTTATATCTGACTTTTACTCTAAACACATGTAAAGATCTCCATGATTCTGTTCCACAGCAGGAAGATCCTCTTACCATGTGGAGGGATTTTACTGAATTCCTGCTTCCAGAATTCCTCTAGTCTCTCTTTCAGATCAGAGAGAGATTTCCTCACTCCATCAAATGAGGGACGTTGATGGACAGTGATGCTGGGTGAGTCCTCAGATCCAGAAGAGACACAGAGAGACTGGAAACTCTACAGAGAGAGAAACACACAATGGAGAGAGAGAACAATGTACTGGAGTAAAGTCTTAAAGGTCTGATCTCTGAGTTTCAGCTCTCTCTGTAGATCAGACAGTGACTGTTACCTGGAGGAACTGGATGTGATCCTCTGTGTGCTCCAGCTGCTCCAGCTCAGTGTCTCTCCTCTTTAGATCAGCTATCTCCTGCTCCAGTTTCTCCAGAAGTTCTTCAGCTCGACTCAGTTCAGTCTTCTCCTGAGCTCTGATCAGCTCTGTTACCTCAGAGCGCTTTTTCTCAATGGAGCGGATCAGCTGAGTAAAGATCCTCTCACTGTCCTCCACTGCTGCCTGTGCAGAGCTCTGTTACAACATACAGACCAGATGGAGCTCCATTTAAACACCAGCTATCATCCACCCTCTCACTGAGACTCTAGATGACTCACTGTCCACACTGTGTCTGTGTAGGGTCTCTAAGTGTCCAGCACTGGTCTCCTCACTGTCCACTTGTGTCTGTGTAATGTCACTGCTCACCTTAACACTGTTCACCGTCTGTTTCACTTCCTGCAGCCTCATTAACTTCCTCTGGAGTATCTGCTGAGATTTCTTCTGCATCTGCTTTAACTGTTTCTGAGGAGAAAGAATTAATATTGTGTAAAATAAATCATTTAGGATAAAATTACTTTTTGTTTCTTCCATCATTTGATGGAGTGAGGAAATCTCTCTCTGATCTGAAATAGAGAATAGAGGAATTCTGGAAGCAGGAATTCAGAAAAATCCCTCCACGTTGTAAGAGGAGCTTCCTGATATGGAACAGAATGAGCAGCACAGTATCCCCAGCAGAGAACGCCACCTGGGGCAGGGGGAGGTCACATGTCTTGTCTAAGGGCACAACCAGGTATACCTAGATTAACTGGATGCTGACACTCTTCTACCACTAGGCTACCAGACACTCCTGCACTCCATCCCAGCCATTAACACTCCAATTCAGAACCTACCACCATCTATTAACTAGAGCACTATGGACGTGTAAACACCATCACAGTTAGAATATGAAAACAGGTAAATGTATTCAAAACAATCTCATTAAAACTGTTAATGAATAAAGACAGTATAGTTCTGCACAGTGTAGTCTTTATTGTCATATAAAAACTGACAAGTGAGAACTATAAAGCTGTAAAGGTGCTGGGCGAAGGGTGTTGGCTGGTTAAAGGTTGCTTCACAGTTTAACATATTACTACCCAACACTTTTAATAACTATTCATTATTATCATGTTATAAACAGATCAACTGTAGAATTAAGAACATGTAACAGGTTCTAGATTAGTAATATACAGTGTATGAATGAACTGATCTCACCTGTTTCTCTGATCGCTCTGCTGAAGCTGCAAGTGTATCGTGGCCTCTGTGTTCATCCATCGTACACAAGTAGCAGATGCAGCTTTGGTCAGTACGACAGTAGATCTCGATCAGTCTATCATGCTGAGAGCAGATCTTCTCCTGTAGCTGTTTGGAGGCTTCGACCAGCTTGTGCTTCTTAAAGGCAGGAGACTGATAGTGAGGTTTAAGATGAGCTTCACAATAAGAAGTCAGACACACCAAACAGGACTTGCTTGCTTTGCGCTTTTTCCCAGTGCAGGAATCACACTCCACATCTCCAGGTCCAGCGTAACAGGGAGCAGCTTGGAGTTTCTGCTTTACATCCTCCACCACTTCAGTCAGCATGTTGCTCCTCCGTAGAACAGGCCTTGGAGTGAAGGTCTCTCTGCACTGGGGGCAGCTGTAGACCCCCCTCTGATCCTCCTGATCCCAGCAGCCATTAATACACAAAATACAGTAACTGTGTCCACAGGGAGTCGTTACTGGATCCTTCAGCAGATCCAGACAGACTGGACAGGTGAACCGATCCTGATCTACTGAAATGCTGGCCTCTGCCATTTTCCTGTACTCCCAAAATGTGTGAGAGAGAGTAAGAGAGGAGAGCGACGAGAGAGAGAGGGAGGGAGAGCATACTCTGAGATCAGTTTCGTTTGCTTGGAACCAAAAAGAGCACCCAAAGTGGGAGTGGGCTACCTGTGAAGAAACTTTGATTGGGCAAGAACTCTGAAGGAATTTAAAAAGTTAGGACATTGTTACTCTGAACTTACTTCAGTTAGTGATACACAAGTATTTCCATCCAGGAAGAGATTTTCTATAAAAAACCGCTTTATGCAGTGAACCAGGTGAATAATCTGATCTTTAGCTGGGAAGGTCAAGGGTGCCATGCTTGACTGTCGTGAAGAAGGACGCTCTATAAAAATTCTCTAATTAAGAATTGAATACTTACTGCTTCTAGGTGAAAGTTCATTTATGATGATATTAAAGGTGGCATTTAATGTAACTGTATTTGCAATGTCACAGCTGAATAAGAAGAGCTCAAGTACACATAACTGACAGAACATAAAACAGTTACATAACGGTCCTGACTCTTTCACCAAAGCAGATAAAAATGCCAATGGACTGTTCCCATTAGCTAACTTTATTAGCCTAGTCATTTTCAGCTTGTGGCCTTCAGGTGGAAAAAACAGCCGGCCTGTGGGGAAGGTAGTACTCTGATACTTAGTGATAGATAGATAGATAGATAGATAGATAGATAGATAGATAGATATGATAGTAGATAGATAGATAGATAGATACTTGCAGTCTGTGTGTGGTTTTGTTAGGGTCCATTTACCCTCACAGATTTAGATTACCAGACTTCCTGTAGTAAAGCTACAAACAACTTACCTTTAGCCTTGCTGCTGTTTTCACTACGTCCACTGACAAAGTGTTCCACAAACAGAACAGTGCTCCTGTTTCTCACTGGCACAGAGTGCTACTGCTAACTGTCACATCTGTCTGTCTGCCTGTCCCTGTCCATGTGCTTTTGTTTAGGTCATGTGACCTTTGTCGTCATGCCCCATGTGCTCTGTATGTTTTGATCATGTGCCCCTCCTGTCTCCGCCCTCCATGTCCCGTGTTTGTAGCCCCGCCCTTTCCAGGTGTTGCTAGTTAGTCTTTGTTCTTTTATATGGCCTGTTGTCCCCTGTGTGTTTGCTTGGTGTTTTTGGTTTTCATGGACTTTGTTTGTGTTCTAGTACTAAGTTTGTGTTCTTGTATTTACGATACGTTGGGTGATCTAGGAGTTGTTTTATGTTCTTAGAATCTGTTTGAGTCCATGTTTGATGTTCCAGTTTTGGTTTGTTGTTTTTCTTGGGTTCTGTGTTAGTTTGGTTTTCTGTTTGATAAAATCACTTGCACTTACGTCCAGCTTCCACGTCTACAAGCCTCTTTTCGTGACACTAACGCTACCAGCACGGCTATATAAAAAACAGAGCGGTGCTCCAAACAGTCACTGGCTCAGGGTGCTAATGCTGACGCTACCGGCACGGCTATATAAAAAACAGAGTGGTGCTCCAAACAGTCACTGGCTCATGGTGCTAATGCTAGCGCTAGCGGCACTGCTAAAATAAACACTGGTAAAACTAGCGCTTCCAACATGGTGCGTGTGGGGAGCATTGACAAAACCACAACCGAAAAAACCCTTCAGGTCAGTTAAATAGACCAGCTAAAGAGCTTCAACCTAGCTAGCGTAGCATTCAAACTCTCAAACTTCCACAAAAAACTGCTGTTGTTAACTTTGCTTTACTGTTGTTACTGTAGCAAAAAAGCAGGTCATTTAGTGAGTTTCAGAAAGAGGCTGCCCACATATAACCCACACTGGGACCTACAGGGTGTAACCTGGTGATGAATATGAACCTACATCATCAAAAAAGGAAGATGAAGAAGATTTAAAATCCTTCATGTCATGAAGCATGTTGTTGGTTCAGCGCTGCTCCCAAAAGGTGTTTTTGTCTCGCCATCTCGTGTCGCTCTGATAAATGCCTGCTTATTTCCGGTACTGTGGTCTGTGTATGCTGCTGGACTGTACTAGCTTTGCTTGACCGGTGTATGTTGGAAGTGGGCAGATGGAGTGAGTCTCACTGACTCTTAATACAAACTACTGAGAGGCAGATCTGCTGTGTGCCAACTTCACTAAAGAGCAACTGATACATTTCATTCTCTAACAGTTCATGATTTAGAGCCATTAAACACCTCACCTGGGGGGACCATGTCCCAAAGTTAGGACATTCTAGAAACATTCTTTAAAACAAGGTTTATTTTATTTAATCAGATGTAAAATGTATCTACAGTAGATAGATAGTAGATAGTAACTCCGGCTGCTGTGAGGTTCACAGTAAGGTTCTGGAGTTGAATCTGGAAACCAGGACACAGTTTGAAGTGCAGTTGTGGAGAGAAACTGATCACATGTGCTTTCAGTACTGCACTTTCAGGATGTGTGTGGTTTAGAGTTTGTAGCTCAGTGTGATTAGAATACAGAGTCTATATAGTTCATTACTGAACACTGACACTCACATTCAGCTCTGATACTGAACACACTAACTCCTTCTCTTAGTGTCAGCTCAGATAAACACACCCACCCTAGAAGCTGGGGGGATGAATTAATGCATTCATATGTTTGTACAATCAGCTGAACAAACAAACAAACAAACAATAAATCATATATTCACAACTTCACACATTTACACTGAAACTGATTTCCTGAGTCTCATTTTGGATCACAGAATCTCACAGATTCACTAAAATACAAAGATCCTATTTTCAAATAATCAATCCAGAACCCAGCGTGGAGCGGCTGAGTGAATGTGGTGTGGACTGTGTGTAGGAGGGTCATTGTGTCAGAGACGCTGTAGAAGGACAGAGTTCCTGCACTGTGATCCACATACACTCCTATTCTGGAGGAGGGTGGAGCTGAGAGCTTAGTCTGAATGTTGTTGTGATAGAAAGAGAGAGAGGGAGAACACTGCAGACTCCAGGACTGACTGTTGTGTCCAAACCTGCACTCTTTATCCTGACCTTTCCTGCTGATCCCTTTAAATGAGACTGATATGAACACACGTCTCCCTCCTCTCCACTCAACCTCCCAGTAACAGCGTCCACTCACACTCTCCTTACTCAACACCTGAGGCAAGTAGTTAAATCTCTCTGGATGATCAGGGTAAGGCTTGTCTTCGCCACTGTTCTTCACCGCTCTGTTCTCCTTTAACAGACTGAGGTACTGGTTGACTGTGTTGGGATCCAGAGTCAGCCGACAGTAATCTAACACAGAATAGAAACATGTATTTACAGAACCGCACACTAATTAGTACCACACACACGGATACTGTAGTCTGTGTTTGTGTGTGTGCGTGTCTGGGTTTGTTTTTGTGAGAGTGTATACTGTAGTGTATGTATGTGTGTGTGTGTGGGGGGGGGCGGGGGGGGGGGTTGGGTGTGTGTGTGTACTGTAGGGCTGTACCCGACTCAGAATTTTGAATCGGATTCGCCCGTCCTTGCCGACGATTCGACTATCTGTTTGCGTTTTTTTCTCCATGTACATTATCTAGTAATCAGTAAATCAATCTGCATACGGTTCAGGTCTGATCCTCCTCATTTAGAAAGTCAGCAGAGTCACAGGAACATATTTCTGAACTAAAAGAGGCGGGGCTTATGATGATCGATCTGAACTGGAGCCTGATTTAGTTACAGGATACAGCGCCGGGCAGCAGCGCGTATTTATGCTAAACGTTAGCGCTTATAGCTTATAGTCTTTTTAATTTCACTTCTAACAGCTTCTTCAGTAGGAGGACCCTTCATCTTTCATCTCTCTTAAATAATGACCTGCTAAATAAAAACAGATTAGTCCATATTTATATTATTTGTAGATGAAAAGAAGAACGTAAGACCTGAAACCGTTTAAATATATTATCCGTGCTGAAATAATTATCTCTCGTTTATCGGCAGGCGTATTAAGTGACTGTACTGATCTTTAAATAAAGATAATCTCAGCTGTAGCTGAATAAATAAACATATCTGTAATTTAGGTTCTAAAATAATGGAATTGTAATAAAACAAACGTCTCCGCTCTGTTTCTCCTTCACCGCAAACAGCTGTTGTGTCTAAACCGAAAGTCAGCTCCCTCGTTTGGAGCAGTGTTCGATGTCTGACTAACTGAGGAGCAGAATTCGGTTTCATTTGTTCTGATTCTCTTCTTCAGAAGCTCCTCCTCTTTCTCTGAGACATCACTCCCCCCGTGAAGTGATCGTGGATTTAATATTTTAGCAAGGATGCGTCACAGCCCAGCTAGACCTTTAGTATATATTTGTTATTCCCCTTTTAATAACTATTACAATGTCTTTTTACATTCTTAAAGTTCTTGTGCATTTTTGTAAGCTTTAGTCTGTTTTACGGGGAAAAAAAGGTCACTGTTGTCAGTCGACTTAAAGGGTCTCAGTCGACATAAAGGGTCTCCGACTGACAATTCGATTCGTTGACTTCTAGAGAGCAGCCATAGTGTACTGGTGTGTGTGTGTGTGTGTGTGTACTGTAGTGTGTGTGTGTGTGTGCGCATGTGCGGTACATACACTGTAGAAAGTCTTCTCTGGTTTTTGGTCTGGAGGGTAAAATCATCTGAGCTGCTGCAGCTGTGGAGAAAGAAAATGAAAAGTGTTTATTAATAAATGAATAATTATAATTTTCTATTAATGATAGACAGCCATCCCTTTTACCACAGACCCTGTCTTCATCTCTCTCTCTTTCTCTCCATCTCTCTCTACTGTATGTAAATATAGAACTGCTGTATGATCTGTCTTATATGGTCTCTCACGTCTCTCTACACCGTGTACATCTATCTTTTGTAACCAGCAGGTAATAAACACACATGGATTTAGTTCAGAATTATTATTCCAGTAATGGAATGTGTTCAGTATGTTAACACTGCCTAATGTCAATCAGGAAACTAAAATCTGATCTTATTTAACCTTTAAAGTGTTTATTTCTAATTCTCCTAAATACAGAAGGTACATATTCATCTCACTGTATTTACTGTAATGACTGTAATTAATGTAATTACTGAATAATGAGTATTAATCTGTGTGTGTTTGTGTCTATATTTTATGTTAATCTGAAAACTGAAAAAATCTTTTGTACTGTTGAACATTCAGTAATGTAACTGGATCCGTAGAGCTTCCACAGCAGGAAAATCCTCTTACCATG
>JAMWET010003432.1:12500-55366 GCA_024036415.1 Prochilodus magdalenae | reverse complement strand
CCACAATTGGGTCTTCTTGGGCATTGTTCTCACAATCATTCAGCAGAAGCACCGAGCTCAACCGTACCACCACCATCACGGCCACACCACCACCACCACCGAAACGCAAAAGCCCCTCAGACCTTCAAGGCATCAAGAAGACGTGATTCTAAAGAGCGCGGATCTAAGATCATTTAGCGTGAGAAACTCTACAATGACCTAAATGTGGAAAGATCAAACAGATCACGTTAGCAAAACTGGACTTGTGCGAAGTACCTACAGGGAACGACTGCAGTGCAAGGGGGTTATGTACGCTCCACCAAACAGACCATGAGCATATATGAAGCAGTCCAAGGGACTCCTGACTCCTGGAACCTCACTGGTTTTAACTGGAAGATCAGGCAGTACTTGGTTACATGATTGATCCGGTGAAGAAACAAGAAGCTCTCTGTAGAGCAGGCGGCCGGCTCAGGGAGTTGTGGGCTGAGTGGAAGAACAAACTCTGTCTGCAAGAGAGAGAAGTCACTGGCTACACTGACCCCAAACAGGAAACACCATTCCTCGCTCTTCCAGGCCTTGAAAGAAAGAATCTCATTGTCCAGGGTCATGGGTATCCGTTTTCTTGGAATCACACGATCGCCCACTGGTGGCATCAATCGACCCGGTGCACAGCCATCGAGTCCCTGTGGAAGTGGCCTACCAGAGTGAGGATACTTTGATGAAGAAAATGACCCAGAATCCTTTCGGACCCCACTGACGACACCAAGGGCTTTCTTTGAACCCAAAACACTCAAGAAAACCTCACCTATCTGCAAGCTGGTCCGAGAGATGCATCAAAGACCCAGAAACGGGTCTCAGCTTGCTTGTCATCCTGTGAAGAAGGGAGAGTTTGACTTCTTCATTTGATGCACAGGCAACAAAGAAGATCTCAAATCCACTAACCCCAAAACAAAGGCAGGTGGTAATTTCCAGGGGGAGGTGGTCTCCCTCTGGGATCTCCTACACTACTCAATACATCACGGAGGAGAAGAGACGAGATCTGGTCCAGAAGTTTGAATCTGGCATCAATCACAATTGAGGTCTTCTTGGAGCATGTTCTGACAATCATATCACCCCAGAAGTCACCTAGCTCAAACAATTACAACCACCCTCCACGTCCACCACCACCACCAACCAACGCACCGAGAACAAAAAGCCCCTCAGACCTTCCAACGCCATCAAGAAAGACGGTGACTTGCTAAAGAGACGCTGGATTCTAGAGAGCATTAGCGGAGAAACCTCTCTGATGACCTAAATGCTCGGCAAGATCACCTAAAGGATCCACGTTAGCAAAACTGGACTTTGTGCGGAAAAAAGTACCTACAGGGGAAAACCGACCTGCAATTGCAGGGGTTGATGTACAAGGTCCGACCAAACAGACCATGAGCATCTATGAAGCCACTGTCCAAGGGACTCCTGACTCCTGTGGAACTCTACTGGTTTTAGCTGGAAGCTCAGGCAGCTACTGTGTTTTTCAGTGATATGCTCACAGTGAAGAACAAGAAGCTCTCGCTGTAGAGTAGGCGGCGGCTCAGGGAGTTGTGGGGGCTGAGTGGAAGAAAAAACTTCTGTTCTGCCAGAAGAACTGCAGTCACTTGGATATCAGCGACCCCAGAGCACAGGAAAAACACCATCTCGCTCTTCCAGGCCCTGAAGAAAAGATATCATTGTCCAGGCATCATGGATCCGTCTTCTGGAAAGCACAGATCGCCACTGGTGGCATCATCGACCCCGTGCACAGCCATCGTGTCCCTGGTGGACAGGTGGCCTACCAGAGAGGATACTTTGATGAAGAAATGAACCAGATCCTTTCGGTACCCCCAGCTGGACGACACCAAGGGCTTCTTTGACCCCAACCACTCAAGAAAACCGTCACCTTACCCTGCAGCTGGTCGAGAGATTCATCAAAGACCCAAAACGGGTCTCCAGCTTGCGTGTCATTGTGAAAGAAGGGAGACGTTTTACTTTCTTCATTGACGAACATACAAAGAAGATCCTCAAATCCCACAACCACAAGTGCAAAGCAGGTGTTAAAGTATCCATGGGGAGGTGGGTCTCCCTCTGGGAATCTCCTACACCTCCCAAATACATCACGGAGGCAGACAGAGGACGAGATCTAGTCCAGGAAGTTTAAAAATCTTGCACCATCAACAATTGAGGTCTTCTTGGAAGCTGTTCTGACAATTCCATATCAGGCAGACCAGTCCACCTAGCTCGACCATCACCACCCTAATCCGGCCACCACCACCACCACCTGCCTGTACAACCAAAGAACACGAAACAAAAGCCCACTCAGGAACCTTCCAAGGCATCAAGCAAGACTTGACTGTGCTAAAGAGCTGTCTGGATTCTAAGGATCATTAGCGAGAAAAACTTATGCTGACCGAACATGCTGGCGGTAAAGATCACAACGACTCACGTTAGCAAAACTGGACTTTTTGCGGAAGTTACCTACAGGGAAAACCGACTGCATTGGCAGGGGTTTTAGGACAGTCAACCAAACAGACCATGAGCATCTATGAAGCCAACGTTCCTCAAGGGACTCCTGACTACCTGGAACCATACACTGGTTTTTACTGGAAGCTCAGGAGGCAGCATACCTGGGTTCATTGATTGATCCCAGTTGAAGAAAAGACAGAGCAAGAAGCTCTCGGTAGAGGAGGCGGCGGCTCAAAGGTAGTTGTGGGGGCTTGAGTGGAAGAAGACAAATCTGTCCCCAAGAGAGAGGCGGTCACTGGCTTTACACTGACCCCAACCACAGGAAAACACCATACTCGCTCTTCCAGGCACCCTGAAGAAAGAATCCCTCATTGTCCATGATCTGGGATTCCGTCTTCCTGGAAGGCACAAGATCGCCACTGCGTGGTGGCATTCATCGACCCCGGTGCATCAGCCCATCTAGTCCCTGTGGAACGTGGCCCTACCAGAGGGGGGGGGGGGGGGAAATTACTTGTGAATGAGAAATGAGCCAGATTTCCTTTCCGGACCCCACACTGACGACACCAATGGCTTTCTTTGACCCCAACACTTCCAAGGAAAACCTCACATACCTTGCAGCTGGTCGAGAGATGCATCAAAGACCCAGTAAACGCGGTCTCAGCTCTGCTTGTCATTGTGGTGGAAGGGAGAGTTTTACTTTCTTCATTGATGAACAGTACAAAGAAGATCCTTCAAATCTCACAACCTCACAAACGATAGTAGGTGGTAAAGAGTCAGGGGGAGGTGGTCTCCCTCTGCGGATCTCCTAACACTCCCAAGTACAGTCATCGAGGATGTGAGAGCGAGCATTCTGGTCCAGGACGTTTAAATCTGGTACCATCACAATTGGAGGTCTTCTTGGAGCATGTTCTTGACTAATCATGTTCAAGCAGTTGGCTTCACCTAGCTCGTCTCATTGACCCACCACCATCACCGGCCACCAACACCACCACCACCGAAACAAAAGCCCCCTCAGAGACCTTCCAGGTCATCAAGAAAGAGACGTTGACTGCTAAAGAGCTGCTGGAATTCTAAGATCATTATGCGATAAAACTCTATGATGACCTAAAATGCTGGAAAGATCACAAACGGATCACGTTAGGCAAACTGGACTTTGTGCGGAAAGTACCTACAGGGGGAAACCGACTGCATTGCACAGGGGTTTTATGTACCAGTCCACAAAACAGTCCATGAGCATCTATGAAGCCAAGTCCAAGGGACTCCTGACTCCTGGAAACCTCGGCTGGTTTTACTGGAAGCTCAGGCAGCTACTGGGTTCATGATTGATCCAGTGATAGAACAAGAAAGCCTCTCGTTAGAGGGAGGCGGCGGCTCAGGGAGTTGGATGGGGGGCTTAGTGGAAGGATAACAAACTTCTTTTCTGCAGATGAGAGCACGTCACTGGCTTCCACTGCCCCCTATAACAGGAAACATCATCTCGCATCTTCCAGGCCCTGAAGAAAAGATCTCACTTGTCCCAGGATCATGGGATCCGTCTTCTGGAAGCACAGATCGCCACTGGTGGCATCATCGACCCGGTGCACAGCCATCGAGTCCCTGTGGAAGTGGCCTACCAGAGAGGATACTTTGATGAAGAAATGAATCAGATCCTTTTGGACCCCACTGATGACACCAAGGGCTTCTTTGACCCCAACACTCAAGAAAACCTCACCTATATGCAGCTGGTCGAGAGATGCATGAAAGACCCCAACACTGGACTATGCTTGCTTCCCTTGAAGAAGTAGATTTAGCAATGAACTTGACCCATGCTACATAAGGTAGATAGACCATGCCCTTCATTGGAGGGTTTCCTTTCATGGCAGATACCGTCACGTACCTGCTTTGGAACAGACTTTGGAATTATGCTTATCTTTTGGTAAGGGGAATATATATTTTCATACATGTTTTATTCCTCAATCTTCCGGTGGATGTTCCGGTTGGTAGTTTTGGTTCCATAGTTTGTCAATGTTTACAATTTTTGGAAAAAGCTTTCTGGGATATACATTTTTTCAGTGTGTTGGGTTTGAACGGTTGACTTTAAGATCGATTTCTTCTTTAGAGACTTCTATATTCTCACGTTTAAATCATTTTGGAAAGGTAAATATTTCGTCACTGCCCAATGAAAAACATGTCTCCATTTTTGTTGATTTTTATTTTTTTATGCATCGTTTGAACACAGCATCTGTCGTTGACATTGTGTGACAATTTCATGATGAATGGACCAACTGATTGGAAAGACGTCTGGTTCCATTGACTTACATTCAAGTTAAATCAGGTTTTCGCCCTCCCCTGTAAAGTTGCCATTTGGGAGATACATGTTTGTTTTTGGACAGCAACGATATATAATATCTCTTTTAGCGTGATCTGTGAATACAGGGAAACCATGCCAATGGTGCACATTTTTGGCAAATGTGCCAAAAAATGTCTTGGATATGATCGTTTGCGCACTGATTTTGGTTCATTGTAAATATTTAATTGATTCAAATCTAGTGAAAATGACACCACAACAAATACCCGACGGACAGAAAAAAAAATGCACTTAAAACATAAGAAAATACACATCTTTATTCTGAACGCATTTCCTTTATGACCAACAAGACGTTGAATGTTTTTCTTTATGAGCTGCACCTTATTGGAATGTTTACTTTGTCAAATAATAAAGATCTTTATCTTATTCCTTTGTTTTTTGCATATGAATAAACAGAAAACCCATAAACCTGAATTGTTAAAGTGTTAACCAGTTGTTAACGCTACGACAAGTGAACCCTGAGATGTACAGTGTCATTGTCTTTGTTAAGTGATGGCACTGGAAGGGCTTGGATACCGTCACAACAATTCCAGGTTGGGGTCGTGACCACCATTCTACCACAAGGTCATTCTTCTGGCATCCCAATGTCAAACCAATGGACCAACTGAACTATAGTAGTCACCAAACTTGACAAAGGCCTTGGTGTAATTTGCAAACCGCTACACAGATAACTTAATCCACCAGTGGATGCTTTAAAATACACCTTTCAAAAAACCATGTACAGAACCTGACGTTACATCTTGTCCAGGAGCTGTTTGATGTCCTCTTGGCCACGATAAACTCGTTTGAGTCCTCTCGGAAGGTAACGGCAGGAGGCTAGATTCAAGTAGCTTAGAGCTGAAGACTGGGCCACCAGTAACCTGTGAAAATGAAACCAGTGTGAACCATTAACCAGTCAATGCTATGAACGAGCATACGCACAGACAGTGGCCACTTTATTGGAAATCCCAAACTTGAAGCTCCGCCTTGCTGGTGTACAGATGGTAGACCACCGTTTGTGTCTTGCAGAAGGTTTCCAAACACAGAGCTGCTCTTGTCTAGATACGTCCCATATTCTACCCATCAGAACAGTTGCACGGGAGCATCAGGTACGGTTGTACTGCAACAAGTGCACCTCTATGGTACGTGTTTCTGATTAAGTGACCAACATGTAAAGGTCAGAGGTAGGTGTACCAATAAATGGGCAACTGTGTATGCACAATGTAACTTAGGGGCAGATTTAGAAGTACTAATCATCATCATCATTATTTAATACAGATACAATCTTGCAATTAACACATGATCAGCACAATGTAACTACGTACGTGACCTCAGTGCTGTTTGTACTAAAGCCTATTTCGGCCAGGTAAGAATTGTTACCTGTATCAGAACTGAACTGTGACACATATGATCGAAATAATGACTTGCGTTGTTGAGATTCTAAAGTTGGAAAAGGATAGCAGTTTGTGTCAGAGGAGTAATTATTTACTCATTATTTAGGGGAAATTATTTTAACACATGCCAGAAATTTGTTTTTTTGGCTACTGGAGATCTGTGTTGAGTGCTCTGGGAAATTTGAGTAGTCAAAGTATATATATGATAGGTGGGTGGATGGATGGATGGATAGATGGATAGATATGTATACATATTCATCACCAAATGAATAGTTGCACCCAGAAGGAGCTGTTGGCTTGGTATGGTATATGGAAGAAAGATAAAGGTTACCAGGAACAATAAATGACTGATCATCCAATGACTGGCCGCACCAGGACAAAAGTGGGACTCGTCACTGAAGATGATGCACCATTCTGAGTTACACCATTACAGTCAGTAGTGTTGTTGTCATGGTCCTCGTGCATGTAGTCCTGCGTGGTGCAGCCGTCTGCCAATGGTGCTGCACTAACTGGATGCCACATGGAGGACACCACTGCTCACTGACTGTCTGCAGTCATGGCTGTTGGCTCAACCAGGTACAGTGATAAGGCCCGTCCTTGCTTATGTCACATGAACGAGCATGAGACTTGAACATTCGCACGTCTCATGATGTCAAACCCACCCACCAAGTTTCATTCCTGTGGGTTGAGTCCTTCTGGGTGCAGCTATTTGTGCCGCTGTTCTTTTAAAGATGAGTGTATATCGTCGCTGTCCAAAGGAAAACAGGTATCTCCAAAACGGCAACTTTACAGGAGAGGCCAAAAAGCTAATTTAATTTGAATGGAAGTCAATGGAACCAGAAGTCTTACCAAGCTGTTTGGCCCATTTCTGTTGGTCTGTTCTTCATGAAATTCCCATACAGTGTAAACAGCAGCTGATGTGATCAAATGAGGCATGAAAGTAAAAATCAAGAAAAATGGAGATACATGTTTTTGTTTGGACAGAGACGATATATATAGAATACTGCCAGCATTTCGTGCTTTAAGACAGAAACTCCTGTGACCACTCCTTCGGTCTCATTATTGGCGCTATAGGATCATTGTACCTACCTATATAGTAAATCATAACAGCCACCTTTAATGCTGCAAAACAGCGGAAAATCTGTAACCTAATCCCAAAACATAAACACCAAATCTGTTAGAAAGACAACAACTACATCGGTTACTGCTATCTTAGTACCTGAGCGCAGCTGGGGTGATCTTTGTCCCGCTGACGTTCAAGGAGCGTAAGTGCTCTGCTCCTGAGCACTGGGCCAGATGGCCCATAGCGATCTCCATGTCCTCCTCTGCGAATGGCTGGTTGGTCAGATCCAGTTCGCGCAGGGTGTTGCTCCATTTCTGAGCGAGCATGTGGATGCCCTTGTTGGACGCCACCATAACGTTGCTGTTGAAGTACAGCCCCCAGTACAAGCACTCCAGATCTAGGAATGTTGAGAGATTGATCGTTGAATGAGTATATTTTACAATGTATATTTTTATTTATTATTAAAAAGAGACTATCGGATGCATTTCCGGTGTGCCATCAAGAAACAGAGAGCGGCATTTCTAATTCACAGCTGCACTGTGGAAGATTTGGGGATTTGGAGACATCTCTGGTGGGAATGTGTAACTGCACACAGAGGGGTCTTCGGACTCTGATGATTATGCACCCTTTGGAAGCAGTGAAATAAAACTTGGTGAAGGATTGTGTGAAGGATGCTTCAGATGATGAGGATGAACTGTATCTTCATCACTATGATGTTGATTGTAGGATCATCTTGGTTCTAAATAAGGACGTCCGATCCAACTTTTTCAGCTCAGGCACCGATATAGAAACTTCTTAAACTTCATAAGCGTCTTGGCTGATACCTGATATCGATCCAATACTACTGCTGAATAAACAAACCGTATTCTTCTCTATGTGGAAGAGACTTGAGGCATTAGAACTGACTATAACATTACATTCCTGAGTCTATAAAACCAAATGCCTCCATTCAGCTGGTCCTCCGGTTGCTCCATGTTGTTGTTTCTGTTGGTAAGTCAAGTCTACTGGCATGCTGCACATGTACTGCTGACGTATGGTGTAGCACGAGGTGCAAACTGGATAAAGTGAGTGGATCGGCCCCTTGGATCAGCATAATTTTCCGATAACTGATTCAGCAAATTTAGTTAATAATGGGACCAATATCCAACTCTTATATCGGATTGGTGCATCTCTAGTCCTAGATGTTGAGATAGACCTTCTTTATGTGTGTGGGGTGGGGGGGTGGGGGGTAGGTTGGGGTGAGTGAGTGAGTGATCATGTAAAGTCAGATGTAAGAATTCCCACCTGATGAATCTGACAACTCAATTGTTTTAGGCTTCACAGGGAGATTCACAGCAACACACCTCACCATAATTCAGTTTTCCCAACTTTAGCTGAAGCATGACACTACCCAAGAGAAAAACTGGTCTGGCTGTCTTTTCGTAAGGACCGAGTCCGGGTGCAACCAAGACACTATAGGACAGGGTTCCCTTTAATATACACTCATCATCAAAAGACCAGCTGCACCCAGAAGGAGGTGTGGGAGTGCGGTGCTGTTGGGAAGGAGGATAAAGGTGACCCCGATCAATAACTGATGATAAATTTAGACTGATATGATCAATATTTATTGAGCTACACATACAGAAGTCTGTCTCTCAGTATGGCGTCAGGCCGCCGTGTTCGCTAACCCAACACGCCAGACGTCTCGGTATGGAGCTGTAGAGGTTCCTAATGGTGTCCTGTGATAATCCACCCCATGTAGCTTGAACATCCTCACACAGTTCCTGCAGATGGTGCGGTAGGGGTGGAGGTGGAGTGACACCAGGCCTTCTGGACGTGTGACGCCAAACCGTTCATCTCGGTGCTGACCACGGTGCCTCCACACACGGATTCGTTGGGCGTCTCCACCAAGACTAAAGCGGGACTCGTCACTGAAGATGACCCGCTGCCATTCTGAGTCACTCCATGACAGTCTGGTACGACACCACTGCAGTCTTTGGTGACGGTGACGTGGTGTTAAGGACAGTCGTGGTAACGGTCTGTGTGCATGTAGTCCTGCGTGGTGCAGCCGTCTGCCAATGGTGCTGCACTAACAGGACGACTCATGGAGGACACCACTGCTCACTGGAGGTCTGTAATGGTGGCTGTTGGGTCAGTCAGGTACAGCGATAAGACCCGTCCTTGTTTACGTCATGTGCGGACGAGCGTGAAATATGAATCATAAGCATGTCTCACAATGTCAAACCCACCCACCAAGTTTCATTTCTGCCAGTTGAGTCCTTTGGGTGCAGCTATTCTTTTGACGATGAGTGTATAAATAATTAAATAGTAAATAAATAAACATCTGGGAAGAGCAGACTCCATTGTCCTGACATAAAATATGTATTAGTATTATGCAGCATATATTTAACACTAAAATGACATTCTATTTGAGGAAAACAGATTTACCTTCACAGGGCAAATTGTTGAGTCCCATAGCAGTTACACGAGAGCAGCCACGCAGGTCCAGCACCCGCAGCTGGGGGGAGCCATGGAGAACATTGAGCAGGTCGACATCCGTTATAATGGAGTAAGATGTAGAGGCTATGGACAATTCCTCCAGCAGAGGGAAGCCAGCAGTGGAGCTGGGCATGTTGCGTATTGTTTTTGGTATTAGGCTAACGTTCATTAACCTGAAAACCTAAAACCGGAAATAATTAGCAGGATTAAAATGACATCATGCAACTGTTTATTGTTTGGCAAGATAATGCAACTGCATGAGAGCCAACATGAATCTCACTGAGGACCCCTGCTGGTGAGTTGTAGTTCAGTGGCCGTATTAGACACTCATCATCCAAAGAATAGCTGCACACAGGAGGAATCAACCGACAGGAGCAAAACTTGGTGGGCTTAAGCAGGAACGGGTCCCAGCAGCCACCATTACAGACCTCCAGCGAGCAGTGGTGTCCTCCATGAGTCCTCCTGTTAGTGCAGCACCATTGGCAGACGGCTGCACCACGCAGGACTACATGCACACAGACCGTTACCACGACTGTCCTTAACACCACATCACCGCCACCAAAGACTGCAGTGGTGTCGTACCAGACTGTCATGGAGTGACTCAGAATGGCAGCGGGTCATCTTCAGTGACGAGTCCCGCTTTAGTCTTGGTGGAGACGCCCAACGAATCCGTGTGTGGTGGCACCGTGGTCAGCACCAACATGAACGGTCTGTTGTCACACGTCCAGAAGGCCTGGTGTCCCTGCACCTCCACCCCTACCGCACCATCTGCAGGAACTGTGTGAGGATATTCAAGCTGCATGGGATGGAGTATCACAGGACTCCATCAGGAACCTCTACAGCTCCATACCGAGACGTCTGGCGTGTTGGGTTAGCGAACACGGCGGCCCGACTCCACCATACTGAGAGACAGACTTCTGTATGTGTAGCTCAATAAATATTGATCATATCAGTCTAAATTTATCATCAGTTATTGATCCTGGTCCCCTTTATCTTCCTTCCCAACAGCACCGCACTCCCACACCTCCTTCTGGGTGCAGCTGTTCTTCTGATGATGAGTGTACATGCTGTATGTTTATTCATACACTACTACTGAACTGAAGTTGTTAATAATCATTTTTCCTCAGGTCATCATCCTCGTGACCTGAGTCCCGGTGAAATGACTCGATTCCACATCTTTGCAAATCAGTCAGCGCAACCACAATGTTATCCAGCACTGTACCTGGAGCTTGGGGCAGCCAAACTGTAGAGCCTGTATGCAGATAGCAAGAGGGCAATATCCGCTGTCTAGCTGAGTGTTGATCTCCAACAGCCGGAGTTCAGGACAGCAGCCCCTCTGCAAGCACACATTAAGATTTCACTGTACTGGTGTTGTATTCCTTCACATGCCAATGTTTGGGCACACCTGGTCAAGTTAGGTGATTTGTTGATTTTCTAAATGTTAGCAAAGTTTTAATTGACTGAATTTTAGAAAATTAATTTAATACTGTATCATTTCCATAAACGCTTTACAAGGGCGGCACTACATAATATTTTTTGCATGCTTGGTGTGTACTGCTGTGAGTCGCACTATAAAGCCAGGGAAGGCATCAAGACCACCTTAATGATTCTACACTCTTTATCCATACAGGACACTCTGTAGTTCTACAGTTCCAGACTGTAGTCCATCTGTTTCTCTGTATACTGTACTACCCTGTTTCTCAATGGTCAGGACCCCCACAGGACCACCACAGAGCAGGTAGTATGTGGGTGGTGGATCATTCTCAGCACTGCAGTGACACTGACGTGGTGGTGGTGTGTTAGTGTGTGTGGTGCTGGTGCGAGTGGATCAGACACAGCAGTGCTGCTGGAGACCTCAGTGTCACTGCCGGACTGAGAATCACCCACCAACCAAAACTATCCACTGTCCTGGGGGCAGCGTCCTGGGGGCAGCGTCATGTGGGCAGCGTCATGTGCCCACTGATGAAGGACTAGAGGATGACCAACACTGCACTGTGCAGCAGCAGATGAGCTATCGTCTCTGACTGTCCATCTACAAGGTGGAGCAGCAAGGTAAGAGTGTCTAATAGAGTGGACAGTGAGTGGACACAGTGTCTAAACACTCCAGCAGCACTGCTGTGTCTGATCCGCTCGCACCACACACACTAACACACCCCCACCACGTCAGTGTCACTGCAGTGCTGAGAATGATCCACCACCCACATCATACCTGCTCTGTGGTGGTCCTGTGGGGGTCCTGACCATTGAAGAACAGGGTAATACAGTACACAGAGAAACAGATGGACTACAGTCTGGACCTGTACAGTACAGTGTGCTACTGAACGAAGGACAGAAACAAAACTGTCTTACACATAAAACATTGAGCAGTTTGTCCGTTTTTGAGCTGCGTGTAATGAAGAGCCTTTTTAGTTGATTCCCATTCGTCTCAAGGAAGGAGACCAGGCCATCATCCAGAAACTAGATGGAAAAAGAAAAAAAAAGTTAAATTATATAATGCATGAAATATTTGCAATTCTGAATGAGGTGCTGGAATAGAACCAAGTGAGGTTACATCACTGAACCAGCACGAAATATGAGCCTGACTCAGCAGTTTCAACATGAAGTCATTCCATACACACCTCCGAGCGCTGCACGTTTAGGCTCTCCAGAGACGGACAGGCGGAGCCGAGCTTTTGAAAGGCCTCCTTTGTCACACCCCTGCAGTATGAAAGCTTGAGAGACTGGAGATTTGAGCAGGCGTCTGCTACAGTCTGGAATCGAAGAGTGAGACAGGTCAGTATCTACAGAGTCAGTAACAGAGTCAGCAACTACAAAGTCAGGATGTCAGATTGCTTAGATCAGGTTTTTGCAGCTCTCAGATTCAGAACAAACGTCATGGCATTTTATCATATGCTCCAAAAGGTACTGAGCTCCATTCCTACATCTCCCAGAGTTCCTTTGGACTGTTACAGCTGGTGGGGGCTGATATAGCCATGCCCCTCACACAGAACTCTGCCGCTTCTCCTAGATCTATGAGCTCTGTAGAATTAACAAATGGTCAATGCACTGACTTGTGCTGTCAGATGCTCTGCATGGTAAAACGTCACTGCTGCTATGAATTATCAGAACTGCATTAGCACTCAGAACCGCTCAGGTGTGTTCAAAGCACTTCAAGCCTGAAGATCTGCAGAAGGATTTAGGGTGCACTCACACTAGACCACCTGTACCGTGCTTGAGCACGACTGAAGAGTGGCCATATCTACAGTTGCTTGTGTTAGTCTAACACGTGCACAGGTCATTTAAAAAATATCGGCTCCCCGGACAAAAAAAAAAAACGAGTCACCTTGTGTGGTTAAGGTGGTAGTAACTTCAGGCTCCTGCAGATGGCGCTGCACGAGGATGATGGGGCTATAAATACCTGCAGGGTGTGAGTGACAGGATCCATAGATTGAGAAGAGGTGCTACAGTGCAGGGAATGTCTCGTTCCATGTGTGGAAAATGGCTCCAGAGCAGATGTTAATGATTGGCTAAAAGGAGGGACTGCATGTGGGCGTGGCCAAAGACCATAGTGTGAAGGAAGTAGCTGAATCTGCAGGTGTATGGAAGCGTACGGTCATACGGGTCTACCAGCAGTGGATGAAATTCCAGTCTACAGGGAATTCTCCTCACACTTGTGCCAGGGAAGGCATCCACCAATTCTTTGATGCAAGTGTGTCTGAACATTGGTGTGGCCTTCATCCAGAAACTTGTCCAGTCCCACCACAGCTGTTACTGAAGCTCGGGGAGGTGTTGCACACTATTAGGCTTCAGTCAGTGGGGACTCCTTTTTGGTGTGGTGAGCTTTTTTTACATGTGGTACTACAAGGATGTATTACGGCATTAATAAGAAAACAATTATGGGGTAAAATTAATCCAGCCTTTTGGTCATTAAGTACCATACTATGGACCTAATATTGACCCAGCGGTTTAATAATTTAAAAATCTGGGCTACTTTCAACCAAGCCGACTACAACAGACGTCACAGAGGGAATGTAAATACCTGGACAACATAATCCACGTGCTTCTTCCAGTGAGAAAGCGTGAAATCCCTCAGCTGGGAGAACCTTGGAGAGACAAATTGGACAAAAAGGAGAGAACCATGAATGAAACTAAAAGGACCTGATGTCAGCGAGAGCCGGTAAGCTCCACAATGTTCACACAAGCTCTTGGATAAAGATTAGGACTATACCTGTAAGACCACTGACCTGTTCTGTGCTAGCCAGTTAATAGTGTTCCTAATCTTCTGTTCGGTTCCAGGTAACTGACTCTTACCGGGTTCAATCCAGCAGTAGGCAATGGAGACACTGCGCCAGAGGGTTGGTGAAGATGCAGCGCTGTTCCACAGACGACAGACTCGGCCAACCCTTTCAGAAAACCAAGGTTCAATTAGCTGGTACTGCGCAACATCTTAATCCACAGTCAGGGCCTTTAACAACTCCAGTTTCACCAAAGCCCATGTGAACAGAATCACTCAGAGCGGTTTAGTGTGAAACGCCCTGCTCTAGAGAAGCTAACCGGGTCAGGACCTTTCACAGGTAATTCTAAAAGCTTCCTCACAGAAAGGGATGACATGAGATGGTCATGAACACGCTGGCTGATCTCTGACGTAGGGCTGAACGATTGTTTAAAGCCACTGCTATGATTTATATTGTGTTTATTTTTTATGAATTAATATTTACATTTACAGCATTTAGCTGACGCTCTTATCCAGAGCGACTTACTAGGGTATTCATATTACAGGTGGGCCAATGTAGTGTTAGGAGTCTTGCCCAAGGACTGCTGAGCTACACCCACCACTAATATTCCACCATGTGGGTGTTTGGTTAAGTAGCGTATTCAAGTATGAAGATCTGCAGAAGGACAGTAACTCAGTAAGTGTAATGTGTTAGTGTGCTGTAAGTAGTGTGTTGGTGTACAGTAACTCAGTAAGTGTAATGTGTTAGTGTGCTGTAAGTAGTGTGTTGGGGTACAGTAACTCAGTAAGTGTAATGTGTTAGTGTACTGTAAGTAGTGTGTTGGTGTACAGTAACTCAGTAAGTGTAATGTGTTAGTGTGCTGTAAGTAGTGTGTTGGTGTACAGTAACTCAGTAAGTGTAATGTGTTAGTGTACTGTAAGTAGTGTGTTGGTGTACAGTAACTCAGTAAGTGTAATGTGTTAGTGTGCTGTAAGTAGTGTGTTGGGGTACAGTAACTCAGTAAGTGTAACGGAACCGGTTCTCCCTCAGGGTTCTGTGCTGCTGATGATGTGAATAGACGTCAATGTCAGACTAATGAATGAGCTTCTAGTAAAGACTGGTGGCAGAGACCTAAAGGGAGGAACTCCTGCTGACCCTAGAGGAGTATATTACCTTGGGGATCTCTACTTTAACTCAGCTACATGCGTGTTTACTCCATATTGCCCACTCCTCACTCAGAGCCAGAATACGTCTAACCCGTACCTGCACAGAAACGGTACGGCACCATCTTGAAGAACTGCCAGCTCAAAGATTTTAACCAGCACCTCCACTGGCAGTCTCTGGCCCCAGTCGGAACTCTCCGCTCCCTCCATGGTAACGTCACTGACTGACAGTTCCTCCATGACCTTGGACACTCGGGGCTTTGTAGGTTGTTTCTTCTTCTTGATGGGAGTGGTCTTCATCTTGGCTTTCTTCTTCCTGCATCCTTTTCTTTTAGGCTTCCAAACACTGTCAAACTGATCAATGTTTGAGATGATGAGGAGCATGTCCTCCCCCTCCTGCACGGTGTAACTGGGTCTCGGAGCTCGTCTGACGTTACGCTTCTTTTTCTTCTTGCTCTTTTCCTCTTTGGGTGCATCTGCTTTCCTTTTCAGTGGTTCCTTTCCTTTGGCACGTCTTTTGGGAGGTGTTACTGTTCGGTCTGCCTGAGAATTCACCTCCCCGTCAGAACCCGGAGTGATGGGCTGTGAAGATGGACCACTGACTGGAATTTCAGCAGGAGGAGATGGCTCATGACGTATGCTATCCATGTCTGATGAAAGCGTGACCTGTTGAGGAAAAGAGATGAGGTTAAAGATCTGAAGCAGAACCTACAGAACAGGCAGACCATCGTCCTGAATCGACTTCTGTAGAAGGTAACTAGTTTGAGCAGGTGCGGCAGATTACGGCTGGACCGATACACAGCAGGAAGGCAGCTCTCCAAGACCAGGGTTGGAGATCACTGCTTCAGGGGACATGTAAGAGCATGTGGTTGAGACTGTGCTAGCCTAAACTTAGCATAAACGTTGGACCAGCACATTTACACAGATGGCCAATCAGAGTACAACTGGCAGAGGTGGTCCTGTGGGGGTCATGACTATGAAAGCATATAGAGAAACTACAGTCTGTACCTGGGGTCCATATAATCAGTGGAGCTGATGAGGTGGACAATAGGTGTAGACACAAGAACGCTGGTTGGTTAATGTAAACAAGCTTTGTTCTGATTGCCTGAGTTGTATTCAATAATAAATGGGCGGGGCTACACTGCTGTAGGCTGTACAGCTGAGTGTACGCCGTGACGTCATTACAAAACAAAGCTTTTAATGCTTTTTTTGCAGCTTGGATTTATTTTTTTGCTGCTTAGTTTCCTGATATGGATGAGAATATGGACTGATGACAGAACTTTAGGGAACATTGGGGAAAAACAGATTCCCATGATGTGAACGTGTTAATCCAGTTATTACACAGATAATACAGCTATTAACACTTCATATGTTAATAACGTTACTTCTACATTCGTAGTAACACTCATAGCTTCACGACATGACGCTGGGTTCTAGTTTTTTATTGTCCTTTATTTAGTTTATTATGAGTTTCGGTAGCTTAGCTGTTTTGAGCTAATCACCTAGCTAGCTATAACCCTGTCCTGAATCGAACAAACCGCTTCCTGCGCCTTGCCTATCTCTGCTATAGTTATAAATTGATAATATCATTAAACAGAAATAAAATAAACTTTAACAGTGCTTCCGTATGTGTAAATTAACGCTGCTTACCTGCTAAATTCCTAAGCTGTGCTGTAGCCCTGGCGGCTGTGGTCCTTTGTTGTTACTACTCATTTCCCATGATGCTGTGCGAGAAGTCCCCCGCCATTCTGAGCCGAGCTCCAGGCCGTATCCCCAATGTCTCCTTGCTCCCTACAAAGTGCACTACGGGAAGCGCGAAAATAAAACTTTCAACCAAATCGGCAAGTAATAAATGGAGAACACGTTATTTAAACAACAAGTAGGTCTTTTTTAAAGAAAGATTATGCTCGGTCGGAGTACAGGAGGCTACAATTTGCGTAGTGGACTACGTAGGGAGTAGGGGGTAGGGAACAGTTAGCAGTTTGAGATGCAGCCCCAAAATTCTAGCACCACATCCTCCTCAGACCACTCGGGGAGCTATGGCTAGCTAGTTTTCTCAGTCTCGCTGCAAGATATAAGGGGAAAGGACGCAAGAACAACACAGCAACCCCCATAAAGCACATTGTGTAGGTGAGCACAACTTAAACCCTACTTATGTTCTGATGTTCTCCTTCAGGAACAGACGTTTTGTGTATCATTAACCCTGGGTCTCCACTGTGGGGGGTTTTGTTTGGTAGCTACCGTTAGCCATGTGGCTTTCACGACTCACTGTTCTAAGTGCTAACCTCTATCCAGGCTAGCCAACTATCTTTCACACTGTTGCTAATGCTCGTGTTAGCTCCCTATGGGAATTCTCCGTTCCACCTTAAGTGGTGAGACAGTGACCCACGTTCTGGCGCGTGCAGTTATGGAACCCCTGCACCATTTAAGGTGGAACGGAGAAAATGCCGATTGCTAGCCAGCGGGCTAACTGAGCACGGTAATGAAACAGCAGGTGTTTATTTTTTATATTTGTACAGGCTTCTTTTTCTTCTTGGATAGTTCTACCTTCCACCTTTAATGATGAGACAGTTGCCGTAACTGTTGCACCATTTAAGGTGGAACGTGAAAAGTCCTATTTTACAACAAACCTTTTTTTTTTTTTCCATACCTCGAATCTGCAATAGACAGACAAGTAAAACAGATTGGTTATGATAATGTCTTTGGAGTTGCGACATCTGTGGTGGAGCTGCTGACCTTTAGCCCAGTTTCTCCCTGGTCGGGCTCTAGTGCTGACAATAACACTGATCATCCTGTTCCTTATTTTACATGGACCTCCTTAAACCAGTCTTGTCCAGTTGCATGTTGTTGGGCTGTTGCATGGCCTCCTTTACTGGAAACCCACCATTAGTAGTAATAATGAATGAGCCTACCTTCTAAAAAAGGTTCTCCAAGGGTTCTTTAGTTAAGACAGTGGTTCTGTGTAGAGCCAAGAACCATCCATATGCTGAATGGCTTAGGTGAACTAGTTGTTGAGACTGGGGAACTGTATGTTGTGTATGCTTATATAAAACCTTTCCAGGATCATTTCAGGGGTGTTGTGGTTCTTCAAGGGTTCTTTAGTCGAGACAGGGGTTCTATATGGGACCGTCTGCATTCACCACGCACGACTACATGCACACAGACCGTTACCACGACCGTCCTTAACACCACGTCACCGTCACCAAAGACTGCAGTGGTGTCGTACCAGACTGTCATGGAGTGACTCAGAATGGCAGCGGGTCATCTTCAGTGACGAGTCCCGCTTTAGTCTTGGTGGAGACGCCCAACGAATCCGTGTGTGGAGGCACCGTGGTCAGCACCAAGATGTGCGGTTTGTTGATACGCGTCCAGAAGGCCTGGTGTCCCTCCACCTCCACCCCTACCGCACCATCTGCAGGAACTGTGTGAGGATGTTCAAGCTGCATGGGATGGATTATCACAGGACTCCATTAGGAACCTCTACAGCTCCATACCGAGACGTCTGGCGTGTTGGGTTAGCCAACACGGCGGCCCGACGCCATACTGAGAGACAGACTTCTGTATGTGTAGCTCAATAAATATTGATCATATCAGTCTAAATTTATCATCAGTTATTGATCCTGGTCACCTTTATCTTCCTTCCCAACAGCACCGCACTCCCACACCTCCTTCTGGGTGCAGCTGTCCTTTTTGATGATGAGTGTGTGTTTTATATGACTATAAAAAAATCAGTGAGTGATCTCTTGTAATTGTCACCCATAAATTCCTTAGCAGGTTGATAACGGTGATTGTGCTTTTCCATTTATTGTGCATCCCCACCAATCTCTGTGGTTTTCCCCCAAATGTAAATAGCCGGGATGTGTTTGCTCTTCGGTGTTGCAGTGGACCTAAGGCCGATGTATAGATCCAGACTGGCGAGCCTCTGTTGCTAGCGTCTTAGCCTTATAGCGCCAGTGTAAAACTGAAAACCCAAAACTACCCGGTTCTTTAATCACGGTGCCGTCGTGTCTCGCAGGGCCGCTTCTCAGCTGAGTGGGCATACTTGTGGATTCTGTTGAATTATCCCAACACCTATACTTCCAGGTGTCTTCCCTCGGGACAATGATCACCCCATTCCAGCCTTAGAACCGGCCACTGTACCGTATCAGAGCAAGCAGAAACTGGACGCCGTTTTTGTGGCCGTTAGTACTAAAACTTTTATCTGACCTTTATTTGGAAGATTGCGCTCCTCTGGATGTTTAGACACCTACCACCCACGCCACCGCACGTCTTTGTGCCGTCATGGAGGATCTGCAGGACTCCAGTTTCAGTGGTCCTAATGCCCTGAGTCTCATTAATGAATTGAGTAAGTAAAGTTTCCTATCTTTGGAATCCAGTTTTATTGGTTGGGAATCAATAGACCGTTTGAATTCTGTAGATGATTACTGGCTGTGTTTGTCATTAATAATTAATGAATGTTAATAATTAATGTAGCCTATAGCCCATACACTTGTCTGTAGGCTGTCGAATGGGTTTAAACCAAACAAGCAATACATACAGCTCTGGAAATAAATCAGTGCCCACTCCAGTTTCCTCTTAAACCAGCATCTCCACATGTACAGCAGGTTCTCAGTGAGGAACCGAGGGTTGGGTTCTAGCTTTACTGGCAGATACAGTGAGCGTCTGGTTCATAAGAACAAGGTCCAGCAGCAAACACACAGGACAACACAGCTACAGACTGGCAGAGGGCCAAACCCACTCTCTACTGACCGTGATGAGCACCACCTCATTCCAGTGTCCCTTACCCACCGTAAGATGACCTCGAGTGACCTACAGAGAGACTGGCGAGCGGTGGCTGGGGTGAACCGCACAGCGAGCATGGTTCTAAAAACAGGCTTCTGGAGGTCATTAGTGATTTTCTAAATACACAGATCTAATACAATATCTGATCTGGAGTTTGGGAGACATGGTTCCAGTAGTGTAGAGAATCAAACAGAACCGACATGAACCCAGAACCTGGACAACTGGAGACGCTGATTGACTTTGAGGTGGTCTCTGAAATTTTTCCAGAGCTGTATTTATTTATTTTGTTTTCATATTGTTTTTCCGTTTGGGTACTGGTGAATAATTTTCTAAAAGTAATCTTTTACGTGTGTACCATTGCTTTTGATAGCACTGTAATAAAACATAGCCAAGCCTTTTCCAGCAGTGGTCCTGGAGCCACCTCCCTCTACCTCTGAAGGGCTGATAGGTTGAATCAGGTGTGTTGGGAGCAGGGCATGGTGCCTCCAGGACCAGAGTGGAGAAACACTAGATTCACTGATAAATGATCAACCAAGCTGATGCTGCTGTATCATATCCTAAAACTTTTAATACCGCTTATATCAGCTTTTGCTTATTATTAGTTTTTACTGTTGCTATGTACATTTTTAAACTGAAGACGTGACTTTTTTAGCCTGTTCGCTTGTTGTTGTGGTGGTTGTGGATGTTGTGGTGGTTGTGGTTGTGTTAGAGCCCCAGGAAAGCTACTGTCTTTCTAACCTTGTTCTTGCAGGTAAACAGTAAGCACTTGTTCCAAAAACCCACAAATATGTACCCTATATTTCTTTATACTTCACTGTTTCTTCATCTGTTCATTCCTCTGTCCCTACACCAACACTCTTTCTTCGTCTGTTTGTTCCTCTATCCCTACACTAACACTGTTTCTTCATCTGTTCATTCCTCTGTCCCTACACCCAACACTGTTCCTTCGTTTGTTCATTCCTGTATCCCTACACCAACACTGTTCCTTCATCTGTTTGTTCCACTGTCCCTACACCAACACTGTTCCTTCATCTGTTTGTTCCACTGTCCCTACACCAACACTGTTCCTTCATCTGTTTGTTCCACTGTCCCTACACCAACACTGTTCCTTCATCTGTTTGTTCCTCTGTCCCTACACCAACACTGTTCCTTCGTCTGTTTGTTCCTCTGTCCCTACGCCAACACTGTTCCTTCGTCTGTTTGTTCCTCTGTCCCTACACCAACACTGTTCCTTCGTCTGTTCGTTCCTCTGTCCCTACACCAACACTGTTCCTTCGTCTGTTCGTTCCTCTGTCCCTACACCAACACTGTTCCTTCATCTGTTCGTTCCTCTGTCCCTACACCATCTGTTCCTTCCTGTCCCTGCGCCAACACTGTCCCATCATCTGTTCATTCCTCTATCCCCTACGCCAACACTGTTTCTTAATCTGTTAATTCCTGTCTCTACACCAACACTGTTCCTTAATCTGTTCGTTCCTCTGTCCCTACACCCAACACTGTTTCTTCGTCTCTTCATTCCTGTATCCCTACACCAACACTGTTTCTTCACCTGTTCGTTCCTCTGTCCCTACACCAACACTGTTCCTTCATCTGTTTGTTCATCTGTCCCTACACTCAACACTGTTCCTTCGTTTGTTCATTCCTCTGTCCCTACACCAACACTGTCCCTTCATCTGTTCATTCCTCTATCCCTACCCCAACATCGTCCCTTCATCTGTTCATTCCTCTATCCCCTATGCCAACATTGTCCTTTCGTCTGTTCATTCCTCTACCCCTATGCCAACATTGCCCCTTCGTCTGTTCATTCCTCTACCCCTACGCCAACCCTGTTTCTTTGTCTGTTCATTCCTGTATCCCTATGCCAACATTGTCCCTTTATCTGTTCATTATTCTTTCCCTATGCCAACATTGTCATTTCATTCTATCATTCGTTTATCCTTGCACAGGCATTGTTTCTTTGTCTGTTTTACAGTTTTCCCAAGAAAATGTACATTATACGACATCTGGCACCTAAATCTCCATTAAAACTCTAAAAGCTTTATGTTGTATGTAAGTTATATTTTCTGAACTTTGATGACGGCACTGTCGAGCGTTTTTCTCATGTTCTTTTGTTTTTTCAATTCTTTGCAGAAGATAACCTCTACTTCAAGCTTGTTGATGACTTCCTTGGACCTCAGACTGGTGGTTTGTTGGGTCTAGGAGAAAAGCCTGGCACAAACCGATTGTTGGTTCAAGTTGGACTGATTAAAGAAGAAAATGATATTCCATGGGTCAATATATCAAAATGGCTTCAGAAGACTTTTCCCAAGTATGAATCTGCAGACTTCCAATGTTTGGTTGAGAGGAATACTGAAACAGCTATGAGCTTGACAGGAGATGCCAGGAGAAGGTTCCTCGATTCAGAAGTTAATTTTGAATTTGTTGGCCCTATATGTGAGAGCATTGGCGTTGGGAGGACAGATTTGCTGTCAATGACTGATTTTTCGGATCGTTCAAGGTTAACGTATGTTACTAATGGTCTGATATTGGAGTTGACCAGCTTTATCGCAAGAGAAAAAATTGATGAGTTCACGCTATGATCTGAACAACTTGGAAAACAAGAGGGTAGCAGTGACCAAAGGGCCCGGGAAATGGAAAGGTCGTGGATTAGTCCAGGATGAGTCCAATTTCCCAACCCCTAAGATCAAGGAGGAAGATGAACCCTTTGAGATCTCGGAGGACAGAAATATGGAGAGCGGTTTCGAATCCTACCAGGTGCCCATCCTGATGGATGTGAAGGAGGAAAGCGATCCTGTCCCTGCGCACATCCAAACTCTGGACTCGGAAGAAAGTCCTCGATCTGACACGGGCGATTGCGTTACTCTAATTGATATGTCATTTCTGTCTTTGCAAAAGCTTATTGACCTGTACGGAGGGAAGAGTGAAACGGCTAAAAAGGTGTCCATGGATCTCCTCAAGAATCAGTTTTCTCTCATGCTTAGAGAAGATTGTGAAATGAAGTCCTTGAACGAGAAGGTCATGGCCCATGTCCTGCCTGAAGAAGACCAGTCTGTACTGCCACCTGTCCACTTCCTTCAGTGTACCACTCATTTCCTTTTTGACCTGGTTGATGCTGTTGAAAAGCAGATGATGGCTTTCGAGAGGGAGATTGTAAACAACACGGGGGAAAAGCTTGGACGGGACAACAACCCCAGATTTCAAGGTTTTGTGAACTTTGACGAGAGCGCCGTCACCCGTTACGTCCACATGGCTTGCGAGATCTTGTGTCCGAGGTATGAGACCAGCAGCAGTTACCGAAGGCACTGGCTTGCCTTTTGCATCGAGAGGAATAACCCTTCCACGTTACCGATCAACCGGTCAAACAGGTTCATGAACTATTTTGAGGCAGCGGCCGGACTTGTTCACCATTACAAGGACGTTGCGCTGTTCGTTTCGGACCTGCAGCAGCTCAACGACGATTCAAACATCCTTCTCGATAGTGTCAACGATGACGCCAGTGCGGAGGCCATTCAGACTCTAGCCTGTGTGGTGGCTATTGTGTACCTTAAAGTGTTGGGTCCTTTCTGGCAGCTTCTAAAGAGTGAGGCGCAGTACCTGCTCTTTAGTAAGTATGTCTTCTGCCTTTATGAGAAGCTCCTGGAGTGGTCCCAAGACGTCTCTGCTTTGCTTCAGCCTGAGGTCCTGACCAACGTGTTCCTACAAGTTCCCATCCAAGAGAATAATTTTTCAGGGGTTTTTGGATTCTGCCAAGAAAATGCAGACAACCAGTTCGGGACACTGTTGAAGGTGTGCCTGCAACGGATGACGAAGGTCTGTGCTGCCGTGATTGAGGAGGATCTCAAAGATTTCTTGCCTGGAGGCAAATACAGCAAGGAACCATCTCTGGAAGTTTTAGAACAACTGGCAGGTTGCACGTTTTCCCAACTAATGGGCGAGTACCCCTTCGGTCATACCTACGCCTACAAGAGGAACAAGCCAGACAAAACTCCTGTCCAGACAGAGGGTAACACACCAGAGGACTCGGCCAGGCTGCCCACTGGGACTTCCCCAGAGGACAAGACAACTTCACCTGAAGCTCCATCCAGACCTTTCGTGAAGCGCAGGGCTTCAAAGCCCTACATCATGTTTGAAAGAGCAAACCTGCGACCCCTTGAGAGGTTAAAGAAGAGGAGTCTGAAGTTGATTGACCAGAGGCAGAAAGCTCAAAAGCAAGACCAGTTTTACAAGAAAATGATCGTTGCCGCGGTAGCAAAAAATGGCGGCCCCTGCAAAACCGTTCAAGATGTTGACAGACTGCTTACAAGGATGGAAGGAGCACACCACGCTCAAAAGCGAGCGGCCGTCCGATGCGAGTTGTCCTACCAGAAGATTATGGCTGGCTCCCAAGACAAAAAGCCAGATCGCATAGGCTTCTCTTTGGCGGACATGGTGTCCAAACTGAAAGCCATCCTTCCGACGGAGAAGACTACAGCAAGCATCGTCTCCGAACCAGCTACTAACGTTGTTATCCATGTTGGGAGCGTTGGAAAGCAAAGTAGCGACGTGGCACCGGACACATTGGAACCGCAAGAAGACCCCATCAGTCAACCGCCTCAGGCTTTTAACATTGATGTGGGGAACCGGGGCAAAGAAGTCATCTTTAAAAGTTACAGGGAGAATTTGTTCGATGAGTTTGCACCACTTTCATAGCTCAATGGACAGAAAATGGTACATGAACGTCCACGTTATTTTAGCATCATGGCCAACTGTCGTTTCTTCATTTCCAATAGATCACTGGTGTAGCTTCATTTGTACGTTCAGGGTTGTTCACAGTGCGTGTTGGTGCAGAGTAAACATGCATGTGTAATGTTTTTTTTTTTTGGTCCAGATGCATTATTTTTCTACATGCTTACAGCTGTTACCCCCTTATTAAATAAATAAGAAAACCCATTTACTCCTTCTGGTCTAGTTCTTGCTGTTCAGTATTTATCAGTATGGTGTTAATGGACTGTGTCATGTAAGCTATATCTAGTGTTATGATCTTATCACAGCTGCACTCTGGAATCGGGTAATGACTGGGTTAGTCCAAAACAATGAGTCATGTACTTGTAGTACTCTTCTGGATTTATGGGCATGGGAGAAAGTGCGTGAAGCTGTTTATCGCTCCAGTAAACCTTTATTCGGTTGGATGTACCAACAAGTGCAGTCAATACAAATAAAGAAATCATGGCGGTTTGCTGTGAGGTAAAGACCCAGTGAGTCTGAGTCCTGCAGGTAAACCGTAACCAGGTACTCGGTAGGGCCTCTGAATAATGTTCCACTGACACATAACCTATATAGTCACCATGCCTCTCTCCTCTCCATGTAAACTGGGCGGTCCTAATCTTGGGTAACGTCTCTGTAAGCATTCACCTGACCAATCAGAACGCTGACGTGTCTGGCTCCGCCCTCCAAAACAGTTTCAGAGTCAGAGAAACTTAGCAAGCTAGCAAGCTACACCTCCTGTCTGTAGCTGCCTGTCACTTTCTCACTCCTTTATCCATCAACACTGTTCCTTCATCCCTTCATTCCTTTATCCTTATACCAACACTGTTCCTTCGTCCCTTCATTCCTTAATCCTTATACCAACACCGTTCCTTCATCCATTCATTCCTGTATCCATCACCAACATTGTTCCTTCATCCTTTTATCCCTTTATCCATCACCAACAATGGGCCCTCATCCCTTCGTTCCTTTATCCATACACCGAGGTTGTTCCTTCATCCCTTCGTTCCTTTATCCACCCCCAACATTATTTATTCATTTATTCCTCCATTCCTTTATCCATCACCAACATTGTTCCTTCATCCTTTCATTCCTTTATCCATCACCAACATTCTTCATTTGTTTCCCTTTATTCCTTTCTCTATCAAAAAACATTGTTCATTCACTCCTTTATCCATCACAAACATTGTGCCTCCATCCCTTCATCTTTTATCCATACACCAAGGTTGTTCCTTTATCCCTTCATTTCTTTTTTCATCACCAACAAGGTTCCTTCATCCCTTCATTCCTTTACCCATACACCAAGGTTGTTCCTTCATTATTCACCCAACATTATTTAATCATTCATCTGTTTATCCATCACCAACATTGTTCCTTCATCCCTTCACTCCTTTATCTATATTGTCCTTTCAGCCATTCATTCCTTTTCTGTACACCAGGTGTTCCTTTCACCCCTTCATTCTTTTATCCATCACCGACACAGCTCCTTTCATCCATTCATTACTTTATCTGTACATCCACAGTGTTCCTTCATCCCTTCATTCCGTTATCCATACACCAGCATTGCTCTTTTACATGTTCAATCCTTTCTCCAGCTTTCTTTCAGTGGCCCTGATTAAACTTCATGTTGTTGCGCTTTTCTAAGTGGGAGTAAGTTACCAGGTCGTGTAACTTCTACACAGTTCACATCTTCATTTATCTGGTCCCAAATAAACAGTACTGGCCCTTATTACTGTAGAGAACGGTTCTGTGTTCTGTGGATGACGTTATTAACTGTTACTTAGAAAATGAGCATAACTTTCTTTAAACGTTTGCACACGTCTATATGAACATTTAAACGCACATGCAACTGAAGAACTAGGAATCGTCTCAGAGCGGCTTGGTAAGAAGTCTGCTTCCATTGATTTCCGTTACAGTTAAATCAGGTAGCTGGTCTCTCCTGTAAAGCCGCCATATTGGAGATGAGAAGACTACAGCAAGCATCGTCTCCGAACCAGCTACTAACGTTGTTATCCATGTTGGGAGCGTTGGAAATCAAAGTAGTGACGTTGCACCGGACACATCGTACCCACAAGGAGATCCCATCAGTCAACCGCCTCAGGCTTTTAACATTGATGTGGGGAACCGGGGCAAAGAAGTCATCTTTAAAAGTTACAGGGAGAATTTGTTCGATGAGTTTGCACCACTTTCATAGCTCAGTGGACAGAAAATGGTACATGAACGTCCAGACCAACGTTATTTTAGCATCATGGCCAACTGTCGTTTCTTCGTTTCCAGCCGATCACTGGTTTAGCTTCATCTATACGTTCAGGGTTGTTCACAGTGCGTGTTGGTGCAGAGTAAACAGGCATGTGTAATGTTTAAGATTTGTTTCAGTATTTATCAGTATGGTGTTAATGGACTGTGTCATGTAAGCTATATCTAGTGTTATGATCTTATCACAGCTGCACTCTGGAATCAGGTAATGACTGGGTTAGTCCAAAACAATGAGTCATGTACTTGTAGTACTCTCCTGGATTTATGGGCATGGGAGAAAGTGCGTGAAGCTGTTTATCGGTGCAGTAAACCTTTATTCGGTTGGATGTACCAACAAGTGCAGTCAATACAAATAAAGAAATCATGGCGGTTTGCTGTGAGGTGAAGACCCAGTGAGTCTGAGTCCTGCAGGTAAACCGTAACCAGGTACTCGGTAGGTCCTCTGAATAATGTTCCCCTGACCCATAACTGACCCATATAGTCTCACTCCTTTCTCCATCACCAACAATGTTCCCTCATCCCTTCATCCCTTTATCCATACACCAACACTGTTCTGCCCCCGGAATGCACACACACACCCCAACTCAGCACCATGACACCCTCACCAACCCCCCATCTCCACATTAAATACTAAACTGTAACTTTTCAAGAACTGCTCTCCGCTCATCACTTAAAACAGCCTTAATGCCGTTCAACTTGCGCTGCTGTTTATACTCAGTTCTCCGGTCAAATCACAGGTTTATTTATTGGCACTATTACACTTTACTGTACATCTAAACTCCTGGACACTTTACTGTACATCTGAACTCCTGGACACTCCACTTTACTTAAATTCCAATAGATGCATGTTTGTTAATTCAGTCATTATCTACTGATAACTGCGTCCCTTGCACATTTATGCACATTTATCTATTACTGTCTTTTCTGCAGTCTACAGTTGTATCTGTATTTGCTGTATATATTTCTTGCCTCCTTGCAAAGTGAGATATATATCTATCCATGGTGAACTGTACTATGTATAGTTTATAGTTAATGGTTATCTATCTATCTATCTATCTATACTTGGACAGTCATACCACTTGAGTCCTACATCTAAATTCTGCTAGGGCACGTCACTTTATGGTGTTTATTGTCTTCAGTGTCTTACTGTGTCATTATGTCCATCTCAGGGCCCTTATTTTATTGTGTGTCTTGCGTTCGTCTGTTTTATGTTTAGTGTTTATTACAGTCATATACTCGCGTTCTTGTTTAGTTGTAATCTGTTTATCGTTAACTGTTTATGTGCTGCAACTCGGGTCTGAGAGTAACACCGTTTCAATCCTCGGTACGCCTCGTACATATTGAAGTATTGATGCTAAAACTACAGGACTTTAATTGCTCGTGTTTTGCTGGCTAATGCTAGCATGTCTACTGGCTGAACAAGCGTTCTGTACTCACGTTCATCCAGAGAAAAAGGGAAGCTTTGGTTGATTTGCACCTGACTTTGTGTAAGAAGTGAAATGGCTAGTCAGCTGATGAAGCCGCTTTAGGCTCATATTTGAACGGTGTCATCAGATGAACAGCGACCACATGTAAATTATTGTTATGTTGTTATTGCCAGCTAAGTTTCGTGACTTGTCATCACTCAGCCATGCAGGTATTTATACACCTCGTTAGGACTGTTGATGGCCTTGAGCTGTAATAGAAAACGAACTCCTTGTGTTTGACAGAGGCCTGCAGCTAAATGGCGGAGTCGTGGTGGAATCATGCCATCATAACACACATTCTGGTGGCCCTGTTTGGAATGGGATCATGGATATCTGTGAACTCACTCTGGGTGGAGCTGCCTGTGGTTGTAAACATCTTGCCAGAAGGTAAATGAGCTTTCTGTACTAAAAGTAAACATTGACACTTAGGCACACCGCCTGCCCATTCTATCAGCGCCACTGACCATACAGGACACTCTGTAGGTGTACAGGTCCAGACTGTAGTCCATCTGTTTCTCTGTGTACTGTATTACCCTGTTCTTCAATGGTCAGGACCCCCACAGGACCACCACAGAGCAGGTAGGATGTGGGTGGTGGATCATTCTCAGACACTGCAGTGCTGCTGTACACCTCATCCAACACAACAGCGTCCTGTGCGCAGCGTCCTGAGGATGACCAACACTGCACTGTGCAGCAGCAGATGAGCTATCGTCTCTGACTGTCCATCTACAAGGTGGAGCAGCAAGGTAGGAGTGTCTAATAGAGTGGACAGTGAGTGGACACAGTGTCTAAACACTCCAGCAGCACTGCTGTGTCTGATCCACTCACACCAGCACCACCCACACTAACACACCACCACCACGTCAGTGTCACTGCAGTGCTGAGAATGATCCACCACCCACATCATACCTGCTCTGTGGTGGTCCAGTGGGGGTCCTGACCATTGAAGAACAGGGTAACTACAGTCTGGAGCTGTAGAGCTGCATGTAAGTGGAGCTGATGAGTGGACAGTAGTTGGAAGGTGTTCTGAAGTCTCCTGGATTAAGTTCTCTGTTTTCTCCGTTTGTGTAGGATGGAATCTGCCAGCCTATATCTCAGTGCTTATCGCCTTTGGAAATCTGGGACCAGTGGCCATCACCCTAACCCACCACTTTGCTCCCGGACGACTGAACGAACGAGTGGTCATTCACAGCATTCAGACCCTTGCAGTGGTTGCTTCCATCTTTCTGGCCATCTTCTGGTCCCGGGTGACCCCGGTCGCCGGTGCACAGAGGTCTCTCCCGTTCCTGCTGCTGACGTTCGTGCTGTCGTTTGTTTGCTGCACCTCCAATGTCACCTTTTTGCCCTTCATGTACCGCTACCCCCCAGAGTACATCCGCACGTTTTTTGTGGGCCAGGGCCTCAGTGCCCTCTTTCCCTGCATCGTGGCGCTTGGGCAGGGAGTTGGGAAACTAGAGTGCATCGAGTCGGAGAACGGCACGCAGCCTAACTACTTCAAAGAGAACTTCCCGGCGGAGGACTTCTTCTGGTTCCTGTTCGTCATGCTGGGGATCTCGGCCCTTAGCTTCCTTGCGCTGACGTACAGAGTCGTGGCACCAGCGGTACCAAAGGACACAGAGGCTCCAGAGCAACAGGTGGAGAAAGAGCAAGAAGACCACCCACTGAAGAATGGAGGGACACTAGTGTTGGAGGAACAGGTGGAGGTGGAGAAGCAGACACCTGCTGTGTCGTTCTGGACTTTGAACAACGTCTACCTGCTTTTGCTGCTGGGGGTCTCCAATGCTCTGACCAATGGGGTGCTGCCGTCTGTGCAGAGCTTCTCTTGCCTGCCCTACGGCACCATGGCCTTCCACCTCTCTGTCGTCTTGGGAAACATCGCGAACCCTCTGGCGTGCTTCGTGGCCATGTTCGTTCTGCTAAGGTGGGTTCACCGAGGATGTAGCTCTCTCGTGCATTAGAATACAAACACTGAGCTGGCAGTTAGCTACGTCACCTGTTGCTGCAGGGTCGAACGCAATTTTATCACCCTCCCCTTAACACAGCTCCAGCACCGACATGGTAACGGCATGGTGTTGGTCAGTATGTGATCATATAGCACACCACACAATGTCAAACCTACCCAACAGGAATGAAACCTGGTGGGTAGGTTTGACACCATGAGACATGCGATTGATTCAACTGAATGCTAAGCAAGGGTGGGCCGTATCCCTGTACCTCAACGTCTTAACAACAACCACGACTGCAGACGTTCAAGAAAAACACTGAGTTAATGTACAGACATAGGAAAGGGGCAAGGAACCGGGTCCAAGCCCCCCGTGAGCAAGCCAGAGGCAACAGTGGCAAGGAAAAACTTCCTCGAGTAAGAAAGAAACTGCTAGAGGAACCAGGCTCATGGGCGGAACCCAACCTCTTTAGGTCGAACCCGGATGTAGAGAGAAAGACAGAACTAACAGGAAAAGTTGAAGAACATCCGTTAGATCCAGTCTGATTAGACCCAGTCTGATTAGTGCAGGACGGTAATGACCCATTTCCTCTGTTTCAGGTCCAGCGTCGGTCTCGGTATCATGTCTCTCGGAGGTTGTGTTTTTGCTGCCTACCTCTTGGCTCTGGCGGTGCTCAGTCCCTGCCCACCCCTGCTGGGAAATCACGCAGGAGTGGTTATTGTGGTGAGTAGGGAGAAGAAAAAAGAGGTTTTCATTCATTCACTGTTTTTATTTACTTGGTTCCGATTCCTTTTAGCCAGACTGGGTTGTGGCATATCGTCGCTGTCCCAAAAAAAAAAAAAGTATCTTCCAAAATGGCAACTTTACAGGAGAGGCCAAAAACCTGATTGCATTTGAATGTAAGTCAATGGAACCAGACGTCTTTCCAAGCATGTTTTGGATATTTCTGGTGGTCCATTCATCATGAAATGTCCAGCCAATGTAAACAGCAGCTCATGTGATCAAATGCTGGCAAAAAAAAAAAAATTACCAAAATGGAGATACATGGTTTCCATTGGACAGCGATATGTATTGGCATTTGTTCATTTCCTTCCTTCCTGGAGCCTATTCCATTGCTCATTGGGTGGAAGGCAGGAAACACCCTGGACAGGCTACCGGTCCATCATAGGGCAGACACACAGACATACACTTTCACACTGACATCTAGGGGGTGCAATTTAGCATCTCCTCTTCACCTGACTGCATGTCTATGGATGAAATGCACCCAGGGGAGATTATGAATTATGGCTTTTGGTACATAAACCCATCCCAGCGTCGTAAGTGGACGTCAGGGACGCCTAAGGATGAAGTATGTAGGAACTGGACTCGTGTTTTGAACGTATTTCTCTCTACAGGTGATCTCCTGGATCATCTTCACGGGGTTGTTCTCCTACCTGAAGGTGGTCGTAGGGTCTCTGCTGCACGAAGCTGGTCATGCTGCTCTGTTGTGGTGTGGAGTCTTCATCCAGGCAGGGTCTCTCATCGGAGCCCTAACGATGTTCCCGCTGGTCAGCGTCTACTACGTCTTCGAACGGGCTCAAGACTGTGTCAACAACTGCAGTTAGTACCGCAGAGCGCTCAGTCACGTCCACTTTGTGCCTTGCTAGGGTGAGTGGGACTATGCAGGGGAAGGAGGCTGAAGGATGGACGGATGAATGGATGTTCTACCTATGAGAATTATTAAGTGCCATTGTTTTTTTTTTTTGTTTTTTTTTTAATGAATTCAAAATAAATACATCACAAGCACCTTTATTGAGCCAGCTGCTGGAGGCCAAAGCCTGTATTGGTTATCCAAATTATAGCCTGCAGTGCCAGTCACTTAGCCCAGGGCTTCTCAACCTGTGATGCCACCTTTAGTGGTCCGCAGGCCTATCTTCAGGGGGAGGTAGTAGTCTGTAGTGGGCTGGTGGCGGCACTTTAGGCCATAAAAGAATGAGTTTGAATTAGGGATGCACTGAATATTTGGCAACCGAAATGATAAGGATAATACAGAATAATTAATACCAAGCGTTTTCTAGTTCCCAGATGTCGCCGGGAACCAGAGCGGAACTTTTCCACCTTAGCTCCAGAGCTGGCGCCAACTGCCAAGGGTTAAACCCCTTAATTTTTCATTTTCTTTTTCTTTTTTTTATTACTTTCAAGCATTCGAGCCAAACGGAGCTCCAGACAGAGTAAAGAACAGAGCAGAGCCGTTACCGCGAGACAGACAGCAGCTTCTCAGCGCACACACACTCCAAAAATACATCCACAGCAGCAAAACTGTCCTGGCCCAAATCTGGCCCACATTCCCCATTTTCATATGGCCCCGGTAGCAAGATATGGGCCACATATGCTTCACATTAGGGCCACGCCGCAGCCAAGAGTAGGCAGCTCTGCTGTATCTGTACCAGAAGGGGATTAGCTCTGTTTTGGGACAGGTGGGCCAAATGCTTGTTGTAAATATGTCGGCCACCTTTGGCTCACAGCAGGTTGCCAGTGCCGACAGTGGGCCAGCAGTGCCCTGTCTTTACCAGATGTGGCCGCTTGCTATCTGGGATTTAGCCTGTTTAATCTCTGTGGTGGTGAAAAAGAGGCGAAATTATTACAGCACAGGGGGAAACCGTGTTCGGTAAGCTGCCTTGGGCCAAATGTTTCATTTTGTTCCGTTTCCGTTTCGGCTTCGGCCAAAGATTGAAATTTCGGTGCATCCCTAGTAAGAACCGAGAGATCGATCGTGTTCAAACTGCAAACCTCCATATAAGCATGAATAGAAACGCACAAATAAGAGCAGATCAGATCTGTGAAGCCTCAGCAAGAACCAAGCAACCGCCATGAAGCTAGGCTAGTCAGCTGATGTTAGCACTGGAGAAATGTCCAAAGACGAAACAAGAAGGGTCTCCAAAGTGGTACCTTCACAGGAGGGGGGCAAAAACAAGGTATACCTTCATGTCAGAGACAGGGAATTCCTTGGAACAGTTTTGGAATGTTGTTATTGATCCATTCCTCATCGGATTGTCCCATAATGTAAAGGGCAGCCAGCTTTCAGCCATTCCAAATATTAACCCAAACCCTATAATAAAACCCAAATGGACAGCATCGGTATTGGTGTAGCTCAGCGGATAACACCACTGCTCGTCAGGGAGCCACCACCACATGTGGAGACTGGGATTCGAATCCCGGTCTGGGTGAGGCTGTGCTACACCAATAAGAGGCCTTGGGCAAGACTCCTAACACTACACTGGCCCACCTGTAATATGGTTAACGTTGTAAGTCGCTCTGGATAAGAGCGTCAGCTAAATGCTGTAAATGTAAATGCTGTGGATATGTGCTCGCTCCCAACTTACCATATGTGAAGGTGGTTTGAAATGCTATTCCAATTGGATTCAGCCTGGACACTCTGGCCACTCACTGGATTTCAGAGTGACAGTGATGCCGTTGCTTTTGGACGGCTGACAACGTCGCAGTCCAATGAAAAACATGCATCTCCATGTATCATTTAATCCCACAAGCTGCTGTTTACACTGAGTGAAAATTCCATGAGCAATGGACCAACAGGAATATCCCAGAACTTCTCGGAGGAAGTCTGGTTCCATTGACTTACATTAGCATTAAATTCGGTTTTGCCTCCCCTGTGAAGCTGCTATCCTGGAGATGCTTGTATGCTGTTCATATATGTTCACTCCCAGCTTATCAGAATTATTGGCCGAGTATGTTGACGCCCATGAGGAATCTGAATGGTGGTCATTTTTATTGTATACGTAATTTATACATATATATATATATAAAAAAAAAAAAATAGTCTCCAGTGCTGTCCGGGGCATTAGGATGCACAGTTCATCACTGCTGCTCATCGTTGGTTTAAAATGGAATGTGCTGCGCCACCATGAGGCTCAGATTCTGCTACTGAACATTCTAGTGAGGGTGAGTGATTCGCCTGTATGCCGATTTGGGATTACCTCACTGATTTCAGGAATCCAATCAGGAACCAGATTGTACATCACTTGACTTGATGGAAAGCACCATGAATATGACTCAGGCTTAAGAACAATTAGTTGGTAACCATGGTAACGTAATTGATTGATTTTTCAGCAAATAAAGAGAGAAATAAAGAAACAGATTGGAAACAGCAGCTGCTGATGAAACGGTTAAAGTTGAGATCCGGTGTTCAGACAGTACTGACTGTATTTGGATCTTAAAGTCTTTTTTTGAGCATAATAATAGAAATAAGGACCCGCCTGATTGACGTCATTAATCACTGATCAGTCCACCAATCAATCAAAGGTGAGACCGTTAATCGAGAAGTCCTTTTCTTCTGAAATCCAGTCACTTAACACTCCCCTTGTGTGAGGTTCTGTTAGTAAGCCAGTCAAACAGAAACCGATCCAGCGTTCTGATTTGTGGGGTCACAGCTGTTAATGTTTTGATCACCTTCACTGTGTTGAGGCCCCACTCCGGTTCAGCCAACATTCTGTGTTGATGTGATCGCCGCTGTTTTGTTGAGATTCCTTTATGTTCAGGTTTGTGTTCACATGCAGAGCTACCTGTAGGACCGTATCAGTACAGAACTTTATTTAAAGGGGAAATAGAAGAGCTGGTAACACTGCAATAACAGGCCCCTATAAATATCAACATGATCAGTCTAATACCGCTAATATATATTAGATAATGATCTTTATAAATACAGCCACAGCTTTATAATAAGGGCCCAGTTGATGATTAATGATGTTCATTGATGTTTACAAAATAAAATAATATTATACATTATATTATATTACATTATATTATATATGTTGAAAAAAAATAAATAAATATATATATACAGTATATATATATATATATAATTATTAAAAATTAATATAATTAAAAATAACTGTCTTTTACCATTTATATATATATATATATACTTTTTTTTCAACATATATAATGTAATGTAATGTAATATAGTATAATCTATATATTCATATTAATTATAAAACAGTTATTTTTTAATTATATACATTTTTAATAATGGTTAAAACTAATTATATTAATTAAAAATGTTACATTTCATACATTATTTTAGTAGCATTTTTATTCATTATTAACCTATTAATTATTCTTAAATAACACTTTAATTATTTAAATCAGGAGTCAATGTTGATATGAATGAGCTTCTATTGTTTTATTTTGAACACATCCTCTGCAAACATAAATATTCCATTTCCATACTAACGTATGTGCACAATTCCTATGAATTTGCTGATTTTTCTGGATTTTAAAGGAAAATAAAATATGTAATGTAAGGCGTGTCATCACCGTTTTCACATTTTATCGTCATCACATTTTAATGCATGTGTAACTGTGATATTAATATTATTCTGAGCCATTACTAAACTGTTAGACTGAGTTATAACTGAGCTGCTGTTTATCGGGGCCTGTTATTAGAGTTTTATATAGTTTTAGTTTTTTGCTGAATCATTTCTACGCACTGTTGGGCATTTTGTGTGCTGAAATTTAAGATGCACTATATTATTAATCATATCCTGATTTCCTGATTTCGTGTTTTTGTGTATGTTGTTGTTTCTTTCCCTCCCGCTGAGTCTGGGTTCATAAGGACCAGAAGCTGTACACTATTGATTTAACTGTTTGTATAATAAGCCTTAAAGAGTTCAGCCTCTCGGCTGGTCTCCTCTGTAATGTCTATGACTGACATGTTGACGTTTTAAGGGACGAAGCATGCTAGCTGGTCATGTGGCTGATAAACCAGAGTAACCTGAGGGTTCTGTGAAGGGTTATGTGAATGTGAAACCTGAACGTTAAGTCTTTTTGCACTGGTAGACGTGTTCAGTCATGTTTGTGTTTTCACGTCGGATGTAACGGTTGATTTTGTAACTCTAATTTCACCTGATGAATAAAAATAAAACTGTTTCTGTATAACATCACTCTGATTTGAGCTTTATTAAGGAGTGCTGGGAGGCTTTTACACTGTTTTTGGGTTTAGCCATTTTGCTGAAGTTGCTGTCCTGCTCATTCTTACATAATCCAGCCGTGATTTATGTTTAGTTAAAGTTTGACTCGGGTTTAAAGTTACTGAGGTTACTTAAGCTCAGCTGATGAGGGGGTAGGTTTCCGCAGACGGTGAGATTTGGGGCCGTGGTACGTTTCTCTGCGTAAACAAACACAGGCTGCGTTCAGCTCCTGTTTGTGTTTTCGGAACACAGTGATGGATGGCTGAACTAATGCACAGCTTGCATGGAAAATGATTTCAGTACAAAAGAAAATCTAATTTCGGAGCTGTTGACAAAACATAGTTTGGGCTATTCCACAGAAAATAGCCTGGGATACCAGGCATAAGCCTAATGGGCAGGTTTCCCAGACCTGGATTAAACCTCATCAGTATCAGCGGAGAATTGCCATTTAGGTTTAGGCTCTGAAGGGGGATTCCACCGGAGGCTCACCAACTGAGAAATGAGCAAAGTCATTCTGAGTGGTTCATTGTAGAGACTCTGAACATCCTCCATGTAGCCCTCCGTCATGAATGTATCCATGACCATTTCATACAAGGGAGCTTGTAGAGGCTCCCAGGAAGCCTTCGGACAACTGGGAACAATTCTTTATCTAGAACGAAGCATGCTGCACCAAACCCCTCGGAATAGGAGGCAGTACGATACCGGAACGGGCACAGTTCCTCCTCCTCCCTCTTCACTCCTTACCAGTCTATGAGAAACCGCGCAAGACCTTTCGAAGAGCGTCCCCAGAGGTGGAAAGCAGCACCAGTGACTGATAGAGGGTTGGAATCCGCCGTCGGTGCAGCAGAGCTACCTCTTTATCCTCTCATGTTGGACTGATTCACTTACAGCGCTACGGTGACTCACTATCACCTCTACAGGTCAAGAGAGAGATAGGCCAGCTGCTTAGCATGCTAACCTCAGTAGCGGTATACATCAACCGACATGAATGAAACTTGGTGGGTAGGTTTGACTTCGTGAGACCGGCCAATGGTTCAAGTTCATGCCCGGCTACGCATGTGACGTAAGCCAGGACGGGCCTCATCTCTGACAGACCTCCAGCGAGCAGTGGTGTCCTCCGTGAGTCATCCTGTTAGTGCAGCACCATTGGCAGACGGCTGCACCACGCAGGACTACATGCACACAGACCGTTACCACGACTGTCCTTAACACCACGTCACCGTCACCAAAGACTGCAGTGGTGTCGTACCAGACTGTCATGGAGTGACTCAGAATGGCAGCAGGTCAGGGTAATAACGCACTGATCACCTCTCTGATATGATTACTGTGTGAACCCTGTAGTTTTGTTTCGCAGCGCTTCCATACGGGTTCTGCTAACATCCGCAGTGAAAGCACATCCAGCTCGGATAAAACATCAACAGGCAGGTCTTCATGGTTGGTCAGACGGAGCACACCCACCCATCCCAGGAGATAAATAGTGTCATAGCTTCAGATCTTCCCAGATCCCGTTGGCTGGCTGTCCTGTAAGTACCTACCTGCTCAGTGTGTACGTCTTTGAAGGCTGGCTCATTGTCTCCTCTGTGATCTGCGCTCTGTGCTTGTTGTAAAGTCGTGTGGATTTACTAGTGTATTCCCTGAAAGCCGTTTGCTAGGTTGCTGGTGGTTAGGAATTGTGAAGACAGTGCTCCATGCAAGCGTCAACACTTTTCCCAGAGACGCTTCCTTTAAAGCCGGATGCTTGTTTTGGTTATTCCGTAATGGATTATTTTTGCAGCTGGGGTGCGACGTTGCAGCTGCTGACCTGTATCAGCGGGCTTCTTTGTGTGGAGATTGAATCAAGATAAGCGTGGTCTTCCTGACATTGTTCCTGAAATAATTTGGCTCTGCTTTTAGAGCAGAGTTTCTTAAACTGGGGTTCCATTGTTTTCACGCAGAGTGTTCCAGAGTGGGGTTTGGTGTGAGATGGTTCAGATGTTCTGTACAGTGGTGGTGATGGGAACCAGGGTTCTCCACGTCTACAACACACATATAGACACTATGTTTACTCTCTAAACCACCAGTGAACCTACACGCGTCTTCTGGGCTTCATTGTATGGAATGTTGATGATGGGAAAATGGTGGAAAACCTGAAAACAGTAACATCCTTCCACTTCCACTGGATAAAAGTTTTTTAAATTAATTTAAATGACATTTTATTAAATTACATTTACGGTCAGCATATTCATAACCATTTCTTGGAATAGCTTACTGTTATGGAGCTTTTAGAGGTGGACGTCTGGTTCCCTTCACCACCTGCTTAAGAACAGAGCTATGTTTTCATCCCAGCCCTTTAATTCCGCAGAACCTATTTCAATATCTGTGCTAAATGTTATTGTTAATAATTCACCAAATAATTGAGATCAAGGGCTTTGATGCGAAATGGTTTGATAAAGTTCTAGATTCCTTTACAATGGTGGTGATGGGAACCAAGAGGGTCTTGGGTCTACCGCCCACGTATAGCTATTATATGTACCAACCCAAAGGACTAATGTGTCTTAGAACGCTCTGCACCTTGAACGGATTACAAAAAATCTATTTCAAGCCAAGAACCTTCTCTAGACTGTTGGAACCAAGTCCATGTAGTAACTTTCTGTGAGGGAGCTTTGAGAGGTGAACGTCTGGTTCCATTCACCACCACCAACAGTTTGGACTCTACAGTAGAGCACTGCATACTAAACCACCGTGGCTCTTTACTGGGGTCCTCCATAGATTCTGCCATAGTTCTGATGCCAGGCTTGTAAAAATACAAGGACCATTTCACCATGCAAAGAACCGTTTAAGGTTCTGTATAGAGCTCATGGTTCTAAGTACAACCATTCTTTTTACTAAGAACCCCGTAAAGAACCATCTTTTTGGATGTATGTAATTAAACTAATCGAATTAGCTTGATTAGCCTTCTTGATCAGCTTTAAAGGCAGTTCACAATTCAGATGGATGCTCACTGACTGATTAGCCAGGAATCTGGGTGGTTATTGTTTAAACAAGGCACACATCCAGACACAACGTCTTGGGGGTGGGGGTGGGCTGGAGGGGGTTTCTTAGAAAGTATAGTTGAAGACCTGAAGGCTCTTTTCGTAAATTAGATAATCGTACTTCTGGAGGAACGTTGGTGAACCGAGATATTTAAATATTAACTATGATAATGAATCATTCACTGGTGAACACGGACCGTCTTCCGTCCGTGTCTTCCGTCCTCAGCACGTGGTTGTGTTTTACAGTGTGCTACCTTTCTACACCCTTCTACAAAAAAGCGGTTCTTTGGTAAAGACAAGGGTTCTTTATAGAACCATGAACACTCAAAAAACAATGTTGACTAGAGCTTCTTTGCATGGTGAAGTGACTCTTCAGGTTGATGGAGACTGTGTTGTATATGATTGTACAAAGCACCAAGAACCAAGGGTTCTCCTGTTTTAACAATCCTTTTCCGGGGCTATATGGAACCATTTTACCAGGCACAGAACCGTTTAACTATGGTGGGTTCTAGAGCAACCAGCCACGTCATTAGGTACACTTCCTTGTGTCTACACCTAGTGCCCACTCTGTTAGCTCCACTGACCCTATAAGAGCACTTTGTGGTTCTACTAATACAGACTGTAGTCCATCGTTGTTACACCCACAGCTCGTTCCCAAAAATGGTTCTTTCCAGGAATGTGGTGATTGAAAAGTACTTTTTTAGGGAACCGAAAGTGGCCGTTCTGTGGCTACACAGGTTCTGCACGTGTGCATAATTGTACAAATGGTTCCTAAAAGAACCATGTATTTAGAGGTTTTCTCAAACTGGTCGTTAGGGGACCCCCTCAGACGCCCCACCTTATTACTGTATCTCTAGGTGTGGTAGGATGGAATGGTGGAAATATCTGAGAGTCTCTGAGAACCGGTTTAGGAACCAAAAGCAGTTCTTTGGTAAAGACAGGGGTTCTATATGGAACCATATAGGAACCATTTTTACCTCATGTTGTAACAATGATAAACTTATAATTATAACAATAGAACAATCCTTTCCGGCACAGAACCGTTTAACTATGTTGGGTTCTAGAGCAACCAGCCACATCATTAGGTACACCTCCTTGTGTCTACACCTAGTGCCCACTCTGTCGGCTCCACTGACCCTTTAGGAGCACTTTGTGGTTCTATTAATACAGACTGTAGTCTGTCGTTGTTACACCCACAGCTCGTTCCCAGAAATGGTTCTTTCCAGGAATGTGGTGATTGAAAAGTGTTTGTTTAGGGAACCAAAAGTGGCCAAATGAATGCTTTCTGGCATCTTTGTTTTTATGCCTGCAGATAATTGTGGAGGTTGTTAAAATGAGGTTCTGCACGTGTGCATAATTGTACAAATGGTTCCTAAAAGAACCATGTATTTAGAGGTTTTCTCAAACTGGTCGTTAGGGGACCCTCAGACGCCCCACCTTATTACTGTATCTCTAGGCGTCGTAGGATGGTGGAAATATCTGGATTGTGTGAGAGTCTTTGAGAACCGGTTTGAGAACCAAAAGTGGTTCTTTGCTGGCATCAGTCCAAAGTCTGTATTAGCACAAATGTCCAGTATATTGTCGCCTGTATTTCTGTTTTGGTAGTTCACTCTTTCTCTTGTTTTGCAGAACGTTCTGCGCCAGAGAAGGTCCAACATGTCTTTGCTCACTCATGTGTTGGCCTGCCTGTTTGGCATGGGATCTTGGGTGACCATTTGCGGGCTTTGGGTTGAGCTGCCCCTCATCGTTCCTCAGGTTCCGGAAGGCTGGTACCTTCCCTCCTACCTCTCGGTCCTGATCCAAGTGGCTAACGTTGGACCTCTGTTTGTCACTCTGATGCACCGATTCCGACCAGGAAAGCTCAACGAAACCGCAGTCATCTACTTCATTGTCAGTTTCGGGGCTCTGGCGAGCCTCCTCTTGGGTTTCTTCTGGAAGGAGGCAGTGGTGGTTCAAGGAGTCAGGCGTAGCGTTCCTCTCTTGCTTCTCACCTTCTTCATCTCCACGGTGGATTGCACCTCGTCTGTAACCTTCCTGCCCTTCATGATGCGGCTGAAGCCGGAGTACCTCACCACCTATTACGTGGGCGAAGGCTTAAGTGGCCTCGTTCCAGCGTTAGTGGCTCTGATTCAGGGAGTGGGTGTTATGCAGTGTGTCAACGGCACCCAAAACCTGAATCTCAATGAGACGACACTTCTCCAGGGTAGGAACGAGACGGTGGAGCCTCTTAACCGCCTCGTACCGCTCTACCTACCTGCCAACTTCTCAGCCGAGGCCTTCTTTTTCTTTCTGGCGGCCATGATGCTCGTTTCCTTGGTTGCCTTCCTGCTTTTGAACCACCTTCCAGCCGTGACTCGAGAACGGACGCGCAGAGGCATCACTAGAACCTTGGACGCTGCGAGGAAGAGTCCCGAGCAGCAATCCATGATGAAGTCCCAGAACGGTGAACAGAAGCTCAACAGCAGGTTTGGAACAGGAACCTATAGCTGGCCACAAGTGGTGTACATCTTCGTCATCATGGCCTGGGCAAATGCTCTGACCAACTCGGTGCTGCCATCCATTCAGTCGTACTCATGCCTGCCGTATGGAAACCAAGCGTATCATTGGTCAGCTACTATGGCCTCGGTGGCGAACCCTGTGGCCTGCTTCGTAGCCATGTTCTACTCTCAAAGGTGAGTAAGGATACGTAAGACTTGTAACATAACGTTTGTAAAAAGTTTGACCCAGAGAAGATTTTCAACCTCAGTACAATTAAATATACACTCCATGGACAAAAGTATTGGGACACGCACACACTACACCTACAGGAGCTTTTGTGACCTCCTATACTGAATGCATAGACGTTAATATGGAGGTTGATCACCTTTGCAGCTATAACAGCTTTCACTCTCCTGGGAATTCTTTTTACAAATGTGTCTGTGGGAATCTTTGGCCCAGCAGGAGCATATAAGATAAGATTAGATTTACTGATGTTAGAGGAAAGAGTCTTGCTCACAGTGTCCGTTCTAGGCCATGCCAAAGGTGTTAGATTGGATCAAGGTCAAGGCTTTGTTAACCCTTTTCCACCAACATGGTGCCGGTGCCAACATCTTTTAGCTTTTCCACCGCTAAAAATGTCTCACAACCAGACAAATGCCATTCCAGTGCCATTAACATTCTGCTCTGGAACCGTGGAACGCTTGACACAAGCAGCAAAGCGATGTGGTGCTGCACGATGAACTGCTCTGAGCTGAACTCGGGAACAAGTTCTCCTTCTATTTATCATAAAGCTCTACTGTAGAATAAAATTTAAGACCTCAAACTATAAAATAACACTCATGGAATTATCCAGTCCACATTAAAACCCTCCAGAGTGGAGCTGTACAGGAGGATGGAGCAGCTCTCTTACCCTGCAGTGGAGCTGATAGAACAAGGTTTATTACTAAGCAGGTTTGGAGCGATTCTATTGGTCGGTCCCTCATGAATATTCACTAACCTGAAAGGAGAACTAGAGCTTTTACACTGTGCAGAAAAAGAGATCAAAGTTTTTACACCACTAAATATATATTAGAGGTGGAGATATGGAGGAGTATCATACTGTGTACATCAGGAGTAGAGGTGGTGTATAAGGATATGGACCGGTTCA
>JAMWET010003432.1:0-7500 GCA_024036415.1 Prochilodus magdalenae | reverse complement strand
CGTGGTGCAGCCGTCTGCCAATGGTGCTGCACTAACAGGACGACTCATGGAGGACACCACTGTCTGCCGTCGTGGCTTTTGGGTCAGTCAGGTACAGAGATAAGACCCGTCCTCGAATCACTGGCAATTCTCACCATGTCAAACCTACCCACCACGTTTCAGTCCTGTCGGTTGATTGCTTCTGGGTGCAGCTACTTGTACTACTCTTCTATTTCTTGAGTCTAAAACATCTACAGGTCTAAGTGGGAATGTACTTTGCCAAAAAAGATGAACGCTAATTCGCAGTTTGGGCCAGGTTTAGCATTGGTTATGGCGCATGTTAGCGCATGATGAAGTCTGATTATCAGATATAATCAGACATGAATTCCATCCTAGTATATGGAGTATAGAGCATCTAGAACAGTGTTTCCCAACACTGGTCCTGGAGGCACCCCGCCCTGCACACTTTAGAGCTTTCCCTGCTCCCAGCACACCTGATCCAATTCATTGGCTCATTAACCAGACCTTTCAGTTGCAGTGGGGGTTAGAGCAGGGAATCCACTGGGCTCTGCAGGATGCCAGGGTGCGTCCAGGACCAGGGCTGAGAAACACGAGGCACAGCTGTGATTCAGACTGCTGGCTGTAGTACTTTAGTCTCGTATTGATTGAATTTTGTATGTTTTATTTTACTATTTTTAAATTTTTTGGCAAAACATCCATTTCATCATTAAACCCATTATCGGTCACTCTGCCTGTTTTCACGCTCAAGCTGTTTGCATGCTCCTGGTTTTGCATTTAGAGCTTTGTCATATGGAAAATGGTCCATTTACATGCAGTAGTACGCAGGTGTTTAAGGAAATTTGAGGTATAGAAGACATCGACGTGCTAACAAATGCCTGGTTTGAATATTGATGCTTAGACCTGCTCGTTAATCAATGACATGTCCCTGAAGGCCAGTGCAGGACCTATAATGCTCATTTCCAGTGTTCATGATTTCATGTTTTGGGTTCCACTGGAATTCACCATCTATCTGAAACTCTTCATCCTTAAGCCCTCACTCCCAAAGAGCTTTGACCAGTCAACTCACTCACTCAGTTATCCCTGGAAGATGGTAGCAGTGTGTGAGGTTGTGCCAAGCTTGTCTGTAGGACTGTGTTATGAGATGATGTCACCTTGTAACAGAGAAAAAGGCTGAAATCATAATGAGGCCTTTCAGGCATCTGAGAACAGTGGTGATCGTTGGAGAGAGTCTCTCCCTCTGGTGGAGAAAAGGGAAAGAGGGAAAGGGGATAGAGGACACACTGGAAAACAGAAAAGGTCCCCTTTTATTTTGATAGGTTCTGAAAAGTTGGTTTGGTCTCTCCGTGTTCTAACAGAGGATTTCAGGTTCCACAGCCAGGTCTAATAGGTAGGAACTGCCACGATGGGTTATAGACATGCTTTGCTTTTTATCCATTCATCCATCCATCTATTGGAGTCTATACCAGCACTCTTTGGATGAAAGGCAGGAAGCCCCCTAGCCAGGCCATTACAGGGCAGATACAGGCCAATGACACTCACTCACTCTATCATTCACTCATTCACTCACTCATTCACCCACTCACCCACTCACTCACGCGCTCACTCACTCACTCATTCACTCACACACTCACTCATTCACTAACTCACTCACTCACACACTCACACTCACTCACTCACTCACTCATTCACTCACACACACTCACGCACTCACTCACTCACACACTCATTCACTCACACACTCAGTGGCACCGTCACCCGTCACTCCACTCACTCACACACACTCACACTCACACAGTCATCAACATCACTCACCTCACTCACACTTCATCACTCACACTTACATCGACTCAACGTCCAGGTCCATTTCACTCACACTCACTCACTCACACTCACACTCACTACTACTCACTCACTCACCTCACATCACTTCACTCACTCACTTCACACACACTCACTCACATTCACTCCCTCATCCTCACTCACACACTCACTCCTTCACTCCTCAACACTTCACGTCACACTCACCTCACTACACACACACAACCACACTCACTCACTCACTCACTCATTTGTCAATATCATGTCACTCACACTCATTACATTCACTTCACACTCACTCATTCACATTCACTATCATTCCGCCACTCACTCACTCTTCATTCACTCACAACACTCACAATCACCTCACTCACTCACACTCCACAGTCACTCACACACCTCACGGTCAAACTCACACACTCACTCACTCACTCACTCGTCACTCATATTCCAAACTCACAAAACGAGTTGACTCACAAATCCCTCACTAACTCACTCACACTTACTCACTCACTCACTCACACACTCACTCACTCACTCACTCACTCACACTCACACTCACTCACACACTCACTCTCACTCACTCACTCACTCACTCACTCACTCACTCACTCACACACTCACTCACTCACTCACTCACTCACTCATTCACTCACACTCACACACTCACTCACTCACTCACACACACACTCACTCACACACTCACTCATTCACTCACACTCACTCATTCATTCACTCATTCACTCACTCATTCACTCACTCACTCACGCACACTCACTCATTCATTCACTCATTCACCCACTCACTCACTCACTCACTCACTCACTCATTCACTCACTCACTCACTCACTCACTCACTCACACACTTACTCACTCACTCACTCATTCACTCACTCACTCACTCACTCACTCACTCACTCACACACTTACTCACTCACTCACTCATTCACTCACTCATTCACTCACTCACTCACTCATTCACTCATTCACTCACTCACTCACTCATTCACTCACTCACACATACAGGGGACAATTTATCATGATCAATTCACCTGACTTCATGGACTGTGGGAAGAAAACGAGAGCACCTGGAGGAAACTCACGTGGACCCTGAGCGCCCCAGCTGGGAATCGAACCCAGGCCCCTCTTTGCTGTGACTAAGATGAATTTGACTGACCCAAGTCGTTCCCTTACTACACCAGCTCTCAGAGAGGCTCTGTGGTCATACATTCGTGGTGTTCAGTAACCATGCTGCTAGCCCCCTCACGTTTCACCTCTGGTCCTCAGTGACGGCATTCAGTGATGTGCAGGTCTGGCCTCTGGGGTGGTCCGTCCATGGTTCTGAAGACACCAGCACCTTGTTTGTTTGTCTCCTGTCTCAGTGAGGAGCTACAGCTACACCTCCTTTCAAAACCCATGCGGTGTCTGCTCACAGTGGAAGGATGGGTGCGGACGTTTTTAGCATAAATGGCGCTTGACAGCCATTAGGGCTGTTGATCTGAAAAGGGCAGTGCTGATGGGTCTGCCAGGTCTTCCAGGTGGTTATTAGGAGTCTCGGTTTCTTGTTCCATCTGCTAGTGCATCATCTGATGTCTGATCTGGCAAAGGTCATAGTCTTTGAGAAGGTGAGTCGAGCACAAGGTAGATCTAATGGAGCTACTAAAGTGAGGGTTTTGAGAGAAACTGATTCTTACACTCACTAGGTGTCTAGAAGGCTGATCAGGGTTAGAGGAAGTTCTTGCTCTTGTCGCATGTTGTCCTGAGGATCTACACTCCGCCCCCAATCAACCTGTCATTTTAAGTGCTGCTGGATGAAGAGTCGGAAGAAGGGATGCGCGATGCTGGCGGACGAACATTGCATGATACATAGCGGGATCAGTACACACACAGTCTCCTGGAACTTCTGGCACATGGCGAACACTGTGACGGTTACTGCGGCCGGGATGTAGAACACCAGGGTAAGCAGTGAGATCAAGCGCACGGTGGTTAGGGCCTTCACCGTCTTCGGATGCAGTGTATCTCTTCCGGGACCCGTCTTTTTCAGGGCCTGTAAGATTTTATAATTGCACCACACCATCGTCAGAAGGCTACACAGAAAGACGCATGCCACGAATTTAAAACTAGTGCACATGTATTTCTCCCAGCCGTACGGAAAACACAGCGTGACGGCCCACACGCCCGCGCAGCTGAACTCCCTGAACCTCCTAGCTTTGAATTGCCGGTACCGAGTCGGATGGACCACGGCCACGTAGCGCTCTATACAAATGCAGCACAGAATCAGGGGTCCGCAGAGGACAATCAAGCCCAGAAAAGCAGCCCTAGCGGTCATTAAGGACCACGGTTGATAGATGCTGATGGCCAGATCTATGAGCAGGCCAGCGTTGTTCAGAATTTGGAAGACGATGAGATTTAACCGTAAGACGTCGACGCTCTGCGCACACAGTGTTAGCCACAGCTGTCTGATGGTGACGGACAGTCCGACAGCACTCAAGGCCAAGTCAAAAAATGCGGTGCTGATAGTGAGAGGCATAGTAGAGCACTGGTGTGAAGAATTCCCCGGCAGAGTTGTGTTCGCTTCCCAGTCGGCCATGTTCACCGAGGTTTCCGTCACTGTGGGGGAACATATGGCAGCCGTTAGTGGCCTGTTGATCAAGACAAGGGTTGCAGATCCAGAATTAATCAGTTTGGAGTTTGAGAAAGGTACGTGCCACACGTAGCATTCTCTATGTGCCACTATGCCCCAGAATGCATAGTGCCACAGGTAAAGTTTGGTGGAGGGGGATTATGGTCTGGGGCTGTTGGTCCTCGTAGGTCCGGTGATGGATCTACAGCACAAAGCTTTTCTGATTCAGCATTATCATGTCCCCATGCACAAACTGAGCCCCAAAAAGAAACTGCTGGGTGGCTTTAGAGTAGATCTTGATTTTGTACTCCTTTTAAAAGAGCCGTGTTTCAGTCCTGACTTACAACATGGAATCCCACGCATTTCACTAAATCAAGTATCCAGACTGAGTCATATCTTAGGTTGTCAGTCATATCCAGACTGACTAGTCCCTGGAGCGACTTGAAAGCACAGGGGATTTGATATGCAGATTCCAGATTCATGCAGATGCAAATCCTCCTGGGCCCTGATTGGTTGTTTTGGTTTAGGCATAGCGTATTCTTGCAGACCATATTAGAAGCTCTAGGTGGCGCCAGAGGACCCTGATATTTTACAGGTCATCTGTTTTAGGCCAGAACACACCTCAGTGACCATCTTCACCTTTAATTCTTATTAGAATTCCAGTTTATGGAAGCTTTTGTTCTTTGTGTCCACTTTACTTGATTCTTGGTTGATCGTTTCTTTCTTTCTCTGCCCTCTCTCATTATCAGACCCACCTCCTGGATAAATAGATGAGACAAGAGGGACTAGCGGAACGTGTGCTCGAGTGCCGTAGCACACTTAGGTCAAGTTTTGGAGGCGAGTCAGAAACATCAGTTTATTGTAATCAGTTCCTTCACGAAGCTTTTCTGATTCAGTATGTCCCTATGCACAAACTGAGGCCCATAAAGAGACTGTTGGGTGGCTTTAGGGTGGAGGAACCTGACTGCCCAGACTGACCTCAACCCAGTGCAACAACTTGGGGAACTGGAATGCCGAATGCAAGCCAGGACTTATTACCCAATATCAGTACCAGTCCTGTCCACGTTCCAAAATCTAGAATGCCCAGAAGAGGCAGCTGTCCCGGATGCACACAGGGAACCACTGGTGGATCTAGGAAGTTTTACCAAAGGGCTGGCAGGGGTTTTTGGCAGGATGGCTGGAAGTGGGGAGTTGTTGGGGGATTGTTCTGTCAATCAGAAGCCAAAGCTGTGGGAGCTGTAAGGAACTGGCTAAATGGTCACCAATTAATAACCAGTCATGAAGGGCCAAACTAGGAACACTTATCCTCAAAAGAACACAAAGCTGGACCCAGAAGGAATCAACCGACAGCAATGAAGCTTAACCCCACACCCTGCAATGAAAAACCTGCAAAAACGATTATTGGACCACACCGTGAATCGTGATGCCTCATCCTGTTAGCACACCATTGACTGCATAAACTGACCGGACACATGAGCACAGACGCCTTACAGCCCTTAACACCACATCAACGTCACCAAAGATGCAATGGTGTTTTGTGGGTTGTTCCAAACGCCATACTGAGAGACAGACTTCTGTATGTGTAGCTCAATAAATATTGATCATATCAGTCTAAATTGATCATCAGTTAATGATCCTGGTAATGTTTATCTTTCTTCCCAACACCACCGCAACCCCACACTTCCTTCTGGGTGCAGCTACGGTTTTTGTGATGAGCGAATTACCCATGATTTTCGGAATGCGATGCTCAGCAGCAACATGCAGTTGAGTTTGGGTTGTCCACTACTTTTTGACCATGTTATATTGCTACATAGTACACAACCTCCCTTCCTGGTCCTAAACACGCTAATCCATCCTTAATATATATATATATATATATATATATATATGTATATATACTATCAATTGTTAACTCACATCACCATTAATCTAACCTGAATATTCTATATTCAATAACACTATTATTTATTTAAGCCAGTCGTGCAGTAAGTGTATAATTTACCTCACCTTACAGACGTGAGTCTCTTCTGCAACGCAGAGCCCGATTCCTAGACGATCGTTCGTCCAGTGAGGAACCAGTCTAAATAGCTGTTGGTTTTTGATTTGTGACAGGTCGACAGTAGCACCGATCCAATTACATGCAAAATCAGCAGAAGAACCATTGCCGTAAGAATGATTGGGGTGTGATGCCGGACCTAACCACACTGCAATTTCAAAAGTAGTTACCAATATCTTACTACCCCAATCTCCAAATATTCTTATCCTTAATCCTCCTAATCAGTATCTCTTACTCGCTCCTCTCTCTCTCTCTCACTTTTTACTTTCTTTCCTCTCTTTCTTTCCTCTTCTTTGTTTAAGCATTGGAAATGACATTTTCCACTGGGCAATCACAAATCAGAACCCCTCAGAGGCAGCTAGAGGCAGCCCTGAGCCATCCAGTTCGCCACTGTGTCCTCCTGCCCCTGTTTTCATCACCCGGCATGACTACACCTTACCCTGACCAGCGTTCTGGCTCTGATCATGAACTCGTCTCTATGGGTCGGCTCCAGCCATGTTGCAGTTACTCCCTCCTGGCTAATCAGACTGGATCTAATCAGACTGGATCTACAGACTGGATCTAATAGGATGTTCTAAGCTCCTCCTGTTAGTTCTGTACCTTTCTGTCTCACCCCAAACAAAAAACCCGGTTGTCACGCTGACGGAAGAGTTGGGTTTCCGCACTTGAGCCTGGTTTCCTCTCGAGTTTCCTTTTCCCTTATCCGTCCTACCTTAATACCCAAGGAAGTTTTTTTTTTTCCTCGACCACAATGTGTTGCCGATCTGGATCTCCGGGTATTCTGGCTTGCTGAAAATGAGGGGCTTGTGACCCTAGAGTTGGTATCGCACCAGGAATTGGAGTCTTTTTAGTTTTGGTCCTATCCAGATTGATAGTCCTGGAAACACTGAAAGCACAGGGGAATTTGATGAATGCAGATTCCCAGATATCATTGGTCATAAAATGAGAATGCAAAATACCGTCCCTGGTGCCCTCCGTGAGGCTTGGGTTGTTTGTTATAGTT
>JAMWET010003431.1:0-18149 GCA_024036415.1 Prochilodus magdalenae | reverse complement strand
GATATATAGAGTTTCAATACGTGTATTCCCATAATCTGGTGCTCTGGATGCGCTGTCTCTACATGCTTTCTCCTTCCCCGGCACTGAATTCTGAATTTTTAACGTCACCCGCTTGTTTCTAAAAGCATGCACACTAATGCATATTTCATTGGATAACACCTCATTTGCATATATACATATCATTATCATCATATATACATATCAATATCATTATATACGCAACATTTCTGCATGAGCAGAAACACCAAACCGCTTCACAACCAGATCAGTACAATAATAAACGCCACTGAGTTTCAAACAGACCAAAACAGAACACCAGGGGGAGTTCATCATGCATACACACCACAACTAACACCACACACACACACACACACAACACACATGAGACTACATACGTGTACACACACACACATTGTATACACTACACCTCATATGACACACCCAGCACATATACAATACATCCATACATAACACGACACACATTTAACACACACACACACACAGACACATACACACACACACACACATTACAATAACACATCATAATACACAAACACATACACGACACACACACACACACACTCACACCACACACACACTACATATACACACGATCGCACACACTCAAACACAACACACACTCACAAATACATATACAGAACACACTCATACACACACACACACACACTCACACACATACAGGCACCACACAATTCAAACCACATACACTCACATTGACATCACACAACACACACACACACACAGCGACATACCATACACACACACAGACCAGCACACACACACACACTCACGACACATACACTAGACAGCATACACACACACACTACTCACACACAACACAAATAACTCACGCAAGGTACAGACACAACACTCACAGAAACACTACACACACACGCATCACATACACTACACCATTAACTTAAGTATTAGGATAGCACATACCACCACACCACACACACACTCACACACACATATACATGCATATATATATATATACTTGATTCTATATATTACACATATATATATATTTATAGCCATATTATTATAGCACACACACACACATACTACACATCTCTCACACTACATACACACACACACACACACTACACACTACAGGGACAGACACACACATCACACACACACACACACATACACGCACACCACGCACACACTCTTCCACGCACAACCTCACACAACATACACACACACTAACACACACATACAACCACGAACCATCACACACCACACTCACACACATCACACACACACACGACTCCACTCACACTAACACACCACAAAACACATACACATACACACACACACACACACCACACATCCACACACACACACTCACACACAACATCACACCACAATCACACACACGCACACTTCCTCACTCACACCATACATGACACACACACACACCACACACCACACACAAACACACACACACACCCACACACTCACACACACACCCACAGAGACACACACACACTCCCCGACCTTACCGTGCTCGTGCCGGAGCCTCCGTCCGGAGCCACGCACGAGCGCGGGCTACAAGGAACAGACAGACACGAACCGACCTGAGCAGCAGAGACAATAGTACCGCTGCGTCGAGGATCACCAAACAAACACAGCAGCACCCGGAGCGCTGCGGCCACCCGCGCAGGCCTCCCCTAATAGACGAACTGAAGGCGTGATAAGTGGAGCGTTTTCAGCGGCTCTGAGTGCTTCCTCTCTCCCTCTCTCTGTGTTTAAAACAGCCAGCAGTCCGCGAGGAGGACATGCCTACTAACATCACTCCTCCCCCCCTCCACCGGGGGAGTGCCATAAATGTGAGGCAAGAGGGTAAGGAGGGGGGGCTCGATATATAGGGGGGGAACCACCGCACACGCCCTGTCACAGCATACACAGGTGTTAACGGCTACAAGCCGGCTTCCTACTGCCCGGATCCGTGTCAGAGTTTCCCTGGTCCCCTCTTAAACGGCACGGCCGTGACTTTCTGGCACCTCAGGCGGGTTTTATAGGTTTATGAAAATGTTCAAATGAGATTTTTGTAGTGTGGCTAATTAAACCTGAGCTGTGAAAGGATGTGTAGTCTGGTCAGACTCAGAAAAGGAAACTGAGAAAAGAGTTCTTGGCTAGGGTGACCAGACAGCCCCCGAAACTCCGAATAAGAAACTCCTGGCAGCAGAGAAGACGAGCAGACACTGTGCTTGTTCTCTTCAACAGAGGGGGCAGCTGCTTTCTACTGACCACGTCCACCACAACCACTCGCCTCGTATTAGAGGACACTGCTGTGTAAAACTCAACACGAAGCCAGTGAGGCCACAACATCACCACAAACGTCTTCTCAGGACACATGGCAATCATGGGATTATGGGGCTGGAATCGTCCTACCAAGTGATGATGGGTATCTGATGTGTATCATACGGTCTGCTTGAAGCTGCTGTTGCCACCGTGCCATCTAAAAACAGGGCATTGTTATTTAAACCGGGGCACTTTCTTCACCCTCCGTATTTGAGGCATATGTTGGAGGCTAGCTGGGGAGTGTTTTGGGTCTGGTCTATACTGGTCTATAGCCAAGGGCGTTTTTCTGTAGCCAGGGATCTCTTTGTTTTTAAGGTGGTAGTAACTTCAGGATCCTGCAGAGGGCGCTGCATGAGGACGATGAGGCGTGGGGTGTGGGTGACGGGATTTGTAGATTGAGAGGAGGTGCTACAGTGTAGGGAATGTCTCGTCCCGTGTGCGGTAAACAGTTTCAAAGCAGATGTTAATGATTGGCTAAAAGGAGAGACCGTATTTGGGCGTGGCCAAAGACCATAGTGTGAAGGAAGTAGCTGAATCTGCAGGTGTATGGAAGAAGCGTACGGTCATACGGGTCTACCAGCAGTGGGAAAATCCCAGTCTACAGGGAACTCTTGTCAGAAAAGTGCCAGGGAAGGCATCCCTGAACGTTGATGCGGCCTACATCCAGAAACAGTCCATGACAAATCCAATCACAGCTGTTGTTGGTGCTATTCAGGTACGTTTCAGTTACAGGTGACTCGTTTTTGTCTGGTGAGTTTAGTTTATGAGAATATGGGCTCACACAACCACTGAATCCTCTGTGGTAACCGTATCCCTGCCATCGCCTTTTTCTTACAGACTTAAATTCTAAAAAACAACGAGCCAAAAGTCCACATTTTTTATTTCAGAAATCTGGTCACATTAGTCTTGGATAAAGAGGAGACACTGAAATTCTGTCCTGTAAGATAATGCCCTTTACTGAACACAGTAGCAGGGGAAAACCAGGCGCTCAGCGCTGCTGGCAGGTCACGTCTAGCCATAAACCCTCACTGACAGCAGAAACCAACACTGCACCACTACCGACTAAACCGCAGCCCAGCCCAGCTCAGCCAAGCACAGCACAGCCTGGCCCAGCCAGGGCAACAAAGCCCGGCACAGCACAACCGAGCCCAGAGCAACCGAGCCCTGAGCAACCCAGCCCAGGAGCAACCCAGCCCAGGAGCAACCCAGCCCAGGAGCAACCCAGCCCAGGAGCAACCCAGCCCAGGAGCAACCCAGCCCAGGAGCAACCCAGCCCCTGAGCAACACAGCCCCTGAGCAACACAGCCCCTGAGCAACACAGCCCCTGAGCAACATCAGACCACTGACGCAACACAGCACTTCCACTGTAGCAACACAGCCACTGAGCAAAACAACAGCCCCCTGAGCAACACGGCCCCTGAGCCAAACATAAAGACCAGCTCGAGCAACACAGCCCCTGAGCAACACAGCCCCTGAGCAACACAGCCCATGAGCAACACAGCCCATGAGCAACACAGCCCATGAGCAACACAGCCCCTGAGCAACACAGCCCATGAGCAACACAGCCCATGAGCAACACAGCCCATGAGCAACACAGCCCATGAGCAACACAGCCCAGAGCAAACCAGCCCAGAGCAAACCAGCCCAGAGCAACACAGCCCAGAGCAACACAGCCCAGAGCAACACAGCCCAGAGCAACACAGCCCAGCACAACACAGCCTGGTAAGCTACTAACAGCCACAACTCTGTACCAGGTTTGAAGCCTCTCTCACTGCGAGTCTGGCGGTTCCTACGATCCCTGATTTAATTCAGGCTGCTTCTGTAGAAATCTTCACCTCTCCAGGTTACGACTACACATGAGTATTAGGTGGTCTATGATTTTCGTGGGCAGAGAGCCCTCCTGAAGGATGGAGTTTTCCTTTGTCTTGTCACCGCGGCAGCAGACCGTAAAGCGGTGCTTAACGTGAGTTACAGCTGCAGTTAAAGTGGCGAGGCCTGTGCTCCAGCTCCTTCTGCAAACAAACCAAATGAGCACATTAACGTGTCCTGTCAGGCACATAGCCTCTTTCTCTCATTCCTGCTACCCCTCTCCTTTCGCTGCTGTAGCGTTCCCTGTTTGTCCTTTCTCAACCTCCTCTTCGTTTCCCATATGATGGAAAACTCAATTTCTCGCCTTCCTGAAATTAGAGCTGGGTGTAATATTTAAACACACACGGTGTCTAACCGTAACGCTCAGTCGGCAGTCCTGAGAGTACGTATACAGACACTGAGCCAAGAAATGATATATAACCACAATATATAGCCATCTTTTCTGTAGAGCACATCCAGCGGAGCGGAGCAGCAGCTACAGGGCGTGGATGGATGAGTATGGATTAGCCACTGAGACAAGGCTATCATGTTACTCAGTTACTCCATTTATAAACATCAGCTACAGTTGTCCTTCAGAGAATCTCTGAAGATTAGTCTGCATGATGCTCATGATGCATAACTGCCTTCTCAAAGTAAGACCAGCCTGAGCTACACATTCAGTGTTCTGAAGGCACTGCCGTACTGTCACCGTCGTGTGTTATTTGCTGGGATGGCTGGGATCACAGGGACAGTAGTTGGTGCCGGGGTCATAACGTCTATGCAAAGAATGGGGACCATATTTCTCCAATAGATTTTGAATGTGCTGCTGATAATGCTGGAACGTTTGGGTACTGATTATTTGGTCACTGATTCTCCCAGCCCTCCTCTCCACCGTGGCTTCTGCCTGGCAGCATCTTTCTAGCTTTCTGTGACGGAGAGGCATTAAACACTTCAGACGCCTGGCTCCCGTCAGCACCACCGTCCCCACCACTGTCACCACCACCGACACCACTATCGTCACCACCACTGACACCACCATCGTCACCACCACCAACCACACCACCACTGACACCACCACCAACCACACCACCACTGACACCACCATTGTCACCACCACCGTCCCCACCACCGTCCCCACCACCGTCACTGACACTGACACCACCATCGTCACCACCACTGACACCACCACCATCCCCACCACTGTCACCACCAACGACACCACCACCGTCACCACCACCGTCACCACCACTGTCACCACCATCGTCACCACCACTGTCACCACCATCGTCACCACCACTGACACCTACATCGTCACCACCACTGTCACCACCATCGTCAGCACCACCGATACCACTGACACCACCATTGTCACCACCACCGTCCCCACCACCGTCACCACCACTGACACCATCATCGTCACCACCATCGTCACCACCACTGACACCACCACCGTCACCACCACCGACCCCACCACTGACACCACCACCGACACCACCATCGTCACCACCACTGACACCACCACTGACACAAACTAACAAGACCAACGCAAAGAGTTGCGATTGCAGTGACGTGTTCAGAACCGATTGGTCAGGGTTATCTGACCAGCAGTCACATGAGGCAGAGCTGACCAACCCAAACTCTACACAGACACACACACTAAACACACACGCACGCACACGTAAAAAACACACACACACATACACACACACACCCTTTCAAAATCTGCACATTTCCATCCTTTTCTGATTCTTATTTATTATTTATCTGCTACACTGAGATGATAAAGGTGGCTCACAAAACAGCAGTGGCAAAAGCTTTTATCCTGAAGTCATGAAAGTCAATATACTACAAACTAATGCCAGCCAAAGTTAAGATCAGCGTCTTTCACTGCCCATGCGTTTATAGACATGTCCTCATCCTCCTTATTTAGCTTTTTCGGTCTAATCTTTTCTGTGCCAACTCTGTCTTTGGCACTTTTTGCACCCGCTGCCCATTTTCACGTGACTGATGGATGGACATAACCAGATCAGTAATAATAAATAATCATAACAATAAAAAAGAAATGAAGAGCACTTCCTGTTGCAACAGCCAGTTCCAAGCAACCTGAATCTCTAGGCTGATGTTCTACCTTATACAGTCGCTAGCACCTGTGTGGGGGTCTAAATGTAAGCGCAGCATCAGTTCAGGTGGCACAGGTAATGAGAACGCAGAGTTAACCATTACCCTCATCTACCCGCTATCTACTGTACGAGACTCCAAATCTGGTTACACTCAGCAAACCGTGGACAGATGACTTGATTAAGCCCCACGTTACCCAAGCTCCACAACTGAACCTGGTATTCAGAGTTTCTCTGAGGGGACTTACTTCACAGTAACTGACCCAAAACACTGCCGGTGGGGTTACACACTATACATCGCCTCAGCATCGGTATCGCAGTGGGTGCATGCACAATACCCACATCGCAGTGAGTGTAATTAAATGAAGCATGCCAGTGGTTGACGTAGCTCAGCAGATAACACCACTACCCGCCTGGGAGCCACCACCACATGTGGTTCCAATCCCGGTCCGGGTGACTATGCTGTGCTACACCAATAAGAGTCCTTGGGCAAGACTCCTAACACTACATGGGCCTACCTGTAATATGACTGACCCTGTACGTCGCTCTGGATAAGAGCGCCAGCTAAATGCCGCAAATCGTCACTGTCCAAAGAAAAACAGGTATCTCCAATATGGCAACTTTACAGGAGAGGCCAAAAAACACATTTGGTTAAATGGAAGTCAATGGAACCAGACATCTTTCCAAGCAGTTTTGGGGCCATTTCTGTTGATCCATTCTTCAGGAAAGTCCCACACAGTTTAAAGGGCAGCTCATGTGATCAAATGAGGCATAAAAGTAAAAATCAACAAAAATGTGTTGCTCTGAGATTTTTGGCAGGGTCCCTGGACTCCTGATTTGAGGCTTCTCGGAGAGGAGTGGTCATGATACTCAACTGAATGAGCACACTCACAAAAAACCACTTGACCACTTCTCAACCTTTTATTTATTTTTTATTATTTTTTATTTTTTCACCCATCATTCTCAAAATAATCTTATTAAATAACGCTGTTTATATTATCTCATATCACAATACATATCGGGATTCATTCCAGTATCATGCAGACCTCACTACCGGTCAGTATTAACCGCACATAAGCCAATGCTTCTACTGTATCTGAAATCAAAACATAATTTAATAGTATGTGTAAATAAAATATGCATATCACAAACACATCTAATTAAATTACCTCAGCGGAGAAGACCTGCGTAAAACCACATACAGTTTAAGGCTTAGTTAAAATAAGGCACTACAGAGAGAGCCAGGCACCTTCAGGCTGATAGAGATCTCCATTTCCTCGGTGCCACCAACCTCAATTACCACAAGCGTGATAGTAATTCACAACTCAGAAGTCTAAGGGAACCTAATTGTGTTTTTAATTGATTAATTTTAATTCTAATTGGACGAGCGGGCTCCAAACCGAACGCGCTGACTGGCAAACGAGAGGTCATTGCCATGGTTGCCATTACAATAGGAATGAGTGACAGCTCCGGTCCTGGCTGGGCTCTTGCTTTTGTCTGAGCTAAACGGAGGTACTTTTCAATTAACTTCCATTATACTGCCTAATCTTATCTCAGCGTTATTCAGCACTGGCAAGCCATCAAATCCATCTTCACTCCCACACAATGAGAGATGGAACTCTACTGGAAGGCGCGTCATCATCGCAACCCGGTTTATTACACGTTTAGAGTTAACAGCGACGATATGGAGCGTCACTCTTCGTCTGAGTTAAAGTTACAAGCCTGGAGGACAACAGAGAGAAGGAAGATGGCTCGAAATGAAGCTCTGTGAGGGCAAAGAAATGTCCCTCCTCCTTCAACCACCAACAGCACTACAGTCAGAAACAGATTAACACAGCTCATCATCACTCTTCCAGCGGATAACCCTGTAGCACTACAGTCAGAACTGCACAAAGGCAAACCCAGTAGATACAATGTGTAGAGCTACGGCACTCTTGATTCAACTGAGACTGCCTGCTGCCTGTTACTGATGTGTATGGAGCTATGCTGCCCTCTAGTGGTCGCTTTCACAAGCGCTCCCAAAAACAGGAAGACGACCCATCAATGCTTATAGAACACATAAACGAATATCACGCCATCTACTGGGATTTCTCCTCAAAGCTTTGTACATTAGACGAGCGGTCAAACCCATAAATAATATACAGCAAATAAAACTGATCAGTATTATGGATCCATATGTTTATCCGTGTCAATAGTAATCCAACCGGTAACACACTTGATAAACCAAGTGAGGTTTATCTGAGTCCAGAGTAATTCTACCGATAACGCACTTTAACCAAGTGAGGTTTATCTGAGTCCAGAGCAACTCTACCCATAATGCACTTTAACCAAGTGAGGTTTATCTGAGTCCAGAGTAACTCTACCGGTAACGCACTTTAACCAAGTGAGGTTTATCTGAGTCCAGAGTAACTCTACCGATAACGCACTTTAACCAAGTGAGGTTTATCTGAGTCCAGAGTAATTCTACCGATAACGCACTTTAACCAAGTGAGGTTTATCTGAGTCCAGAGTAACTCTACCCGTAACGCACTTTAACCAAGTGAGGTTTATCTGAGTCCAGAGTAATTCTACCGATAACGCACTTTAACCAAGTGAGGTTTATCTGAGTCCAGAGTAACTCTACCCGTAACGCACTTTAACCAGGTGAGGTTTATCTGAGTCCAGAGTAACTCTACCCGTAACGCACTTTAACCAGGTGAGGTTTATCTGAGTCCAGAGTAACTCTACCCGTAACGCACTTTAACCAGGTGAGGTTTATCTGAGTCCAGAGTAACTCTACCCGTAACGCACTTTAACCAAGTGAGGTTTATCTGAGTCCAGAGTAACTCTACCCGTAACGCACTTTAACGAGTGAGGTTTATCTGAGTCCAGAGTAACTCTACCCATAATGCACTTTAACCAAGTGAGGTTTATCTGAGTCCAGAGCAACTCTACCCATAATGCACTTTAACCAAGTGAGGTTTATCTGAGTCCAGGGTAACTCTACCGGTAACGCACTTTAACCAAGTGAGGTTTATCTGAGTCCAGAGTAACTCTACCCATAACGCACTTTAACCAAGTGAGGTTTATCTGAGTCCAGAGTAACTCTACCCGTAACGCACTTTAACCAAGTGAGGTTTATCTGAGTCCAGAGTAACTCTACCCATAACGCACTTTAACCAAGTGAGGTTTACCTGAGCCCAGGGTAACTCTACCCGTAACGCACTTTAACCAAGTGAGGTTTATCTGAGTCCAGAGTAATTCTACCGATAACGCACTTTAACGAGTGAGGTTTATCTGAGTCCAGAGTAACTCTACCCGTAACGCACTTTAACCAAGTGAGGTTTATCTGAGTCCAGAGTAACTCTACCCGTAACGCACTTTAACCAAGTGAGGTTTATCTGAGTCCAGAGTAACTCTACCCGTAACGCACTTTAACGAGTGAGGTTTATCTGAGTCCAGAGTAACTCTACCCATAATGCACTTTAACCAAGTGAGGTTTATCTGAGTCCAGAGCAACTCTACCCATAATGCACTTTAACCAAGTGAGGTTTATCTGAGTCCAGGGTAACTCTACCGGTAACGCACTTTAACCAAGTGAGGTTTATCTGAGTCCAGAGTAACTCTACCGATAACGCACTTTAACCAAGTGAGGTTTATCTGAGTCCAGAGTAACTCTACCCATAACGCACTTTAACCAAGTGAGGTTTATCTGAGTCCAGAGTAACTCTACCCGTAACGCACTTTAACCAAGTGAGGTTTATCTGAGTCCAGAGTAACTCTACCCGTAACGCACTTTAACCAAGTGAGGTTTATCTGAGTCCAGAGTAACTCTACCCATAACGCACTTTAACCAAGTGAGGTTTACCTGAGCCCAGGGTAACTCTACCCGTAACGCACTTTAACCAAGTGAGGTTTATCTGAGTCCAGAGTAACTCTACCCGTAACGCACTTTAACCAAGTGAGGTTTATCTGAGTCCAGGGTAACTCTACCCGTAACGCACTTTAACCAAGTGAGGTTTACCTTAAAGGTTATTAGACTGTATGACATTTTGAAATGTGAGTGCAATTTCCTAAGAGCTCATGAACTGCCTTTAGGTTTAGTCGGACCTAAAAACAAGAAGCAAACCCCATCTGCTGCGTATAAAACTAGGCTAGCCTAGACTAAAACTTTTCAGGCTGAAAAAGTGGATATGCTAGTGTTCTTGCTAAAAAAATTAAAATATAATAAAAATTAAAAAACGGATTGACCGTAATCGATATGAAATAGTCACAACTGTAGTCATGATTTTGGCCAGACCTCCACAGTGATTTGTGTGATTTAACACAAATAGATAAAAACTGTGTATAATACTGGGTTGGGTTGTTGCAAGTAAGAGGTTTGGAAATTCTGAGATGAACACACTGATGTAAATAAATTCACTACTTCGTGTATTACCGTTACATAATGTTTTTGTCCTCAGCCGTCTAAAACATTCGCACAGTGCTTTATGATGTCATTACGTCTCGACCCTCAAACCACATCCAGGTCTTCGTTTGGGGCGAGGGGACCTGTTGATGTGGTTTAGAGCACAGCGTGCTGCTGTCCTTTAATGTGATGTGTTCACTGGTGTTCTGGGCAAGAGCCAATCAGAATCCACATGCAAAAGAGGTCATGCATATTCATGATGCATGCCAAGTAACGCTCTGTCTGGTCTGCTATGATCAAAGAAACCAAAACAAAAAACTAAGAAAACCAACAGTTTCAGAAACACTTCGACTTCTCAGAGAGAAAGAGCTGACGAATTACTAAACTCTTTGGTGAAAGGGCTTTTAGCGTGTAATCAAGAGAGAATTTTATATTTATATATATATTTATATATATAATTTTTTTGTAGAAAATTCTCTCTTGATTATACGCTATAGTACATATATGTACTATACATATATGTACTAATTAATGTTTCAGTAAATGGATTGATTGATAATTCCCTTAAAATAAATGGAACAACTGGTCATTTTATTGTAATTAAAAAATAATTAAAATTATGAAGTGCTAATTATTATGACTATTTTAGTTATTATTTCCTAAACTAGTTAAATATTAATACAGACTAGTAAAATTGTTTTTTAATTTAAAGAAATACATTTTTACTGGTAAAATGTAATTTTTACATTTATCAATTAAATTCCTTTGTGGAACTCACTGTAAATTGAAAAGTTTAAACTGCTTGCAATCAAATCAATCTGCTGCGTCACAAATACCTACAATACGCCACAAATACGGCATATGTAAATAAACCGGTGGCCACATCACCCAACAGGTAATATACACCAGTAATCAAACCTTCCTGCCCCACGTTAAAACTGGTGACAAGATCAATTCAACTCCAAACCTCAGACCAGCTTCTGAGCAATCCTGGCCAAGCAGTTCAGGAAGCATCTTTACTCACTAAATTATCAAACTACTCACTGCTGTTTCCGGGCGGCTGCAGGCTGTGTTTGGTCACTGCACACCAGCCCACAGGAAAGACGTCTCTGGAGTCATAACGGCACCAGTAATCGAACGCCCCCCTCCAGCCGTCGAACATCACAAACACCTCGTCACCCTTCACCTCCCCAATGGTGGCCGGGCAGATGAGGTACGGGTTCTTTTTATCCACTGCCTCTAGCTTCATGCCTGGCTTAAATCCGTTCTGAGGAGGCCTCGGAGGTTCCTGACAGGAGAGATACGTGTACACGGAAGAACACTGCTGGTAAAGTTACAGTTCTGATTAATTTAATGTATAATATTTAAACTGTATATTATAATTTTATATAATTTAACTGTAAATAATAAAAAGCAGATATTAAAACTGGGTATAACAGTAGCTGAGAGTTCACCTTCTTGAATGCTGAACCTGGGGCTATCTCCGCCCCATTCAAAGTCCTCAACAAGAACATGGGCCAAGAGGACGCATTCATCCTGAAGCCTAGAAAAAGGAGAGGGAGAAAATGATAAAGCCAATAAGCATAAACACAGCGTCGCTACAGCTTAAACATAAAATTGCTTCGTAAGTTCGTAAGTGTGTGTGTGTGTGTGTGTGTGTATATATATATATATATGTGTGTGTGTGTGTGTGTATATATATATATATATATATATATATATATATATATATATATATATATATATATATATATATATATATGTGTGTGTGTGTGTGTGTGTGGGTGTGTGTGTGTGGGGTTGTGTGTGTGTGTGTGTGTGTGTATATATATATATATATATATATATATATATATATATATATATATATATATATATATGGAAGATGTATGTCTCAGTTTAAGTGTTACAGTTTAACCAATACTGTAAACTACGTCCGGACTGAGATCCTTTGGCTCAACACTTTTAAAGATTAACATTAAAAAAAAAGACTCTTTATATTAAATCATATTTCATACATTTTTGCTTCTGCCTCGTGCTCTGCGCTCAGAAAGAGAAAGCTCCTCAGCGATAATGAATCAGTACATAAACTAAGCACTATTATTCAGGTAGTCTGATTCTACATGATCTTTGCGTTGCTGTTATCAGTCCTGGTGTTACTGAGCACGTCGAGTCAGACATGCAGAGCCATAAAGCATGCTTACAGCTCCTCAAACACATGCATGGTATATATGCAAAATCAAAATGTTTTCAAAAACAACTTCCATATAAGAATACAGAAGCAGCACACTAGAGAGCGTTTTCCAGAAGCTCCTTTTTAGTGCCTCTAAAAACTCAAAACTCTTTTTCAATGAGGGAAGGGGGCCACAACCATGTCTATATCCCTGGATAGGTATAGTTTAGCTATGCAGTTTAGATGAAACTAACTACATTTACATTACATTTACGGTATTTAGCTGACGCTCTTATCCAGAGCGACTTACGAGGTTAATCATATTACAGGTGGGCCAGTGCAGTGTTAGGAGTCTTGCCCAAGGACTCTTATTGGTGTAGCACAGCATAGTCACCCAGACCGGGATTGGAACCCCAATCTCCCACTTGCAGTGGTGGCTCCCTGGCGGGCAGTGGTGTCATCCTCTGAGCTAGCTTTGGTAACTTTGGGTAACTACCCAAAGCTAGAAGCAAAAGAAGCGTATTTTTGCTTAATTTTGACCTTAAGAGCCAAAAAAACCTGCATGGTAGTTTCTGTCATCTATGTTTTCAATGCCTCATTCAAATAACATGAATGTAAATCTCAAAGGTCTTCAAGCCAACTACCTGTTATATTGTTTTTTGCCAAAGAATGCTGATCAGTTGTTGCAGCCCTAATTTATCATTAACATTAAGGAACTAGATATCAGCCCACTTGGTAATAATAGCAGCCATAAATGACTCAGCCAGTAAAAACTACAGAGAGAACCTTCAGAAACTGAAACCCGGGGGACAATTACTGTGAAATTAACACCATAAATACAAGTCATGTTCAAATATCGTGCTCTGGGGGCTCTGATTAGCGTACTAAAGTCAAAGGGCTAAAAAGTGCACAACATCTGATACACATTTCTTTTTCAGACCCTGCATTTATTAAGAGAAGCCTTTTTATAAATCTGTGTGTTCAGTCTGCTGAAGGGCCTATAGAGCTCCATGAGGCACTCAGTGCTTGGACCCCGATGATTGCCCCGATGATTGCCACTGGCCATGTAATTTGCAAATGACTGTTTAGCTCCAGAAATCAATATGTTCTCATTCAATTTCAGACATAAAGCCAAACGAAGACATGGAGCACAACATTATTATGACAGTTGGGCGTTGATACAAGTCTCCTGCTTATCGTCTCAGGATAATTATCCCAAAACTGCAAAACCTCCAAGCCTGGTTAATACTCCATAAAGATTTTATGACTAGCTCGTCGTAATTGTGCCATCCTAATTGCGAATTCGATTCGCTCGTACAACTGGGAATTGTTCTGTACCCAGCGGAGGCTGCAGCATGTCTCCATTCTTCTCGCAAGTTCCTATTGGCTGGATGTCTGCAGAGTCCACCAATCTCCAGAAGTCGTTGGTGTTGTCGCTGCCGTCGAGGCGCAGGCGGAGCCTGATGCCAGTCATGCCCATCACGGTGGCGATGCAAACGGAGGTGGAGTTCCGTGGGTCCCGAGCCTCCAGCTTCATCCCAGCTTTGAAGTCGTTTGAAGGAGGGATGCGAGACTGAGGAGGGGAGAAGAAGAAGACCACGGTTATCTTTACATTTTGTCCTTTTAGTTTCCAACAAGCTACTGATGCCCAGGTGATGCAGCTGGGGTTCTTCTGGAAACTCTAGAAGGGAAGCAAGCTCGAGTCAGAGGACTGAAATATAGCTGTGTCTTTTAAAAGCCCTTCAGGCTACATCAAACTATTCAACACTTCTGATCATTTTGAGGCTCATTTATCTCTGTTTTGAAAATACGAGCAACCATAAATCAATATACTACACTACAACAACACACAACAGTCTATACCTATAGTTTCCTAACTGGATTCTACTCGTAACAGAACCCAACTTTGACCATAACGTCAGCAAATTCTAAAGTTCTACAGTATACGTGATTGGATTCTACAGGGGTTGGACAGTGAAACTGAAACACCTGGTTTTAGACCACAATCATTTATTAGTATGGTGTAGGGCCTCCTTTTGCGGCCAATACAGCGTCAGTTCATCTTGGGAATGACATATACTGCGTCCTGCACAGTGGTCAGAGGGAGTTTAAGCCATTCTTCTTGCAGGATAGTGGCCAGGTCACTACGTGATGCTGGTGGAGGTTCGTCCTTCTTGGTGGTATGCTGACATTACCCTGGATACTGTGGCTCTTGATACATCACAAAGACTTGCTGTCTTGGTCACAGATGCGCCAGCAAGACGTTCACCAACAATCTGTCCTCTTTTGAACTCTGGTATGTCACCCATAATGTTGTGTGCATTGCAGTATTTTGAGCAGAACTGTGCTCTTACCTGCTAACTGAACCTTCACACTCTGCTCTTACTGGTGCAATGTGCAATTAATGAAGATTGGCCACCAGGCTGGTCCAATTTATGAGACCTCCCACACTAAAATGACAGGTGTTTCAGTTTCATTGTTCAACCCCTGTACTTGTAACGGATCCAAACTCTAAATAAAGTCCTAAAGGAAGAAGCACAAAAGGGAATAGGAGGAGACCATTTCTACAAGCCTGTGGGACGCAGTGCTATGATCTGGGGTTACTGCAGTTGGTCAGGTTCACCAACGAAAGAATGAGGTCAGCTGACTGCCTGAGTATACCGAACCACCTGGTTATTCCATCAGTGCATGAGTTTTCTCTTCCCTGATGGGACGGGCATATTCCAAAAACACAATGCCAGGATTCATCAGGGCTCAGATTGTGAAAGAGTGGTTCAGGGAGCATGAGATCACTTTCACACATGGGTTGGCCACTACGTCCAGACCTGGACCCCATAGGGAATCTTTGGGATGTGCTGGAGAAGACCTTGCGCAGTGGTCCAAATCTCCCATCATCAGTACAAGATCTTCGGGGGAAAATGAACTAAACTCTGGATAGAAATAATTGTGACACTGCAGAAGCTTGTGGAAACGATGCCAGAGCGAATGCATCCCGTGATTAAAGCCAAAGGTGAAACGGTGGAAAAAGTAGAGGCTCATTTTGAAATGTAAATATTCCTGAGTAGTAGCGAGTGTGAGGGTTCAAAGCCTGCCCAGTGCTGTTCTGAGCAGCCCTATGATCTACACAAGCAAGCTGGGCTGGAGATATTTCAGGCTTTAGTGATCTGTGCTATCATTATAAAGACGTCAGTGGTCCTGAGGATCAATTCTTTGAGGTTCATCATTCCTGTGTTCCTTGAGTCAAGACTCGAGTCAATGACAGAATGACAAATTCCTTATTTTAGACCAGAGGAATCATCGGCCTCATTCACCAACATCTGAAGTTACAAAAATGAAGGCCTGCAGCTTACATTCATTCTCAAACGGCTCCTACGAAACAGTCTACGTCAGATTCATGGCATGTTCCTAAACCACATCATTGCTCAGACCTTTGTGCTCCTGAGTGCGTGTAGATTCTGTTCTTCCCTACAAACAAATCCCAAATAAGAAAACTGGTGAATGCGGTTGGTGTACGAAGCCCAAGTAGGAAAAATGAGATTGTCTATGAGGATATTTATACAGGACTTCCTAGCAAATCAATATCATCCTACAGAATCAGAGTCTTTCCATTAATTATTTTAAAATATCTTACTGTTTTTAAGATACTAGCCCTCTTTCACTCAAATGCTACGTTCCTGTGGGGCGTCACATACACGATTCCGATTTGGTTTCGCCTTTAGTCTCCTTTGGTGGGGGGAATCCCCTCGAAGATCCAGAAGTGGTATCAGATGACAGTGTGGAGTTTCATTTCATCATACTGCTTCACTCAGCTGTTTCATCATACTCTCACATACTGCTCCACTCAGCTGTAGATCACAGCTGACTCATCCATCCTCAGATTCAATGATTTACATTTACATTTACGGCATTTAGCTGAGGCTCTTATCCAGAGCGACTTATAAGGTTAATCATATTACAGGTAGGCCAGTGTAGTGTTAGGAGTCTTGCCCAAGGACTGTTATTGGTGTAGCACAGCATAGTCACCCAGACCAGGATTTGAGCTACACCAACCACATTCACAATGCATACGTTTTTTGGACTTTACCACACACACACACACACACACACACACACACACACACACACACACACACACACACACACACACACACACACACACACACACACACGCACACACACGCACACACACGCACACACACGCACGCACACACACACGCACGCACACACATACATACACACACACACACACAGATACACACACACACACACACACACACACACGTACACATACACACACACACAAACAAACACAAACACACTTACACACTCAGACACACACACGCATACATACACACACACACACGTACACACACACACACACACACACATACACACACTTACACACACACACACACACACGCATGCACACACACACAAACACACACACACTCAGACACACACACACGTACACACACGTACACACACACACAAACACACACACACACACACACGCACACACACGCACACACACGTACACACACGTACACACACGTACACACACAAACACACACACACACACACGTACACACACACGTACACACACACGTACACACACACGTACACGCACACACAAACAAACAAACAAACAAACACACACACTTTTTCCCCATTGAAATCTGAGATTCCACTGAGATTAACTAAACTGCCTGTGGATGAGCTAACACTAGACTCCTCCATAGCAAAATACAATACACAGTCTAGCAGCTCTGAGCTTCTGTTACATACAGCGTCTCAGTTTTACAGTGCTTCAGGCTGTCTCACTGTGACGAGTGTGCTGAAACCCTTTTGGTGAATCAGACGAAACAGGACGCAGAGCTGCGTCAGATGGTCAGCTGTTCGGTTTGTTTTCGCACCTGTCTGAAGCAGCTGGCAGGGGCAGGTGTAGACGACGTCTCCTTCAGATATTCCTCCCATGAGAAAGACTCGGGGGCTACAGGGTTAAAAAAGAAGATATACACACAGAGGGAGTCACGTATGTATTCAGAGACACTGTTCGTGATGTTAGCATGAATTAAAATCCATACTGTTCTGTCTGGTGGTAGTGATGTCAACTGTACATTAGGGGGCACTCTTGCCATAGAAACAGAACCAGCCTTAACCTGTTATACCGCAGCCTTATTCAGTTACTAAAAGGTCAATATCAGGAAAACTGTCTATATATGGAAACCACAGCACAAAGACAGCCTGGTGTGAGCTCATACGAGAACAAACCATCCAACTAACTAATGATAAT
>JAMWET010003430.1:10000-20000 GCA_024036415.1 Prochilodus magdalenae | reverse complement strand
TGGACCGGTGGACCAGAACATCATCCCTTCGCCCAGATCTGGAGACCCCGCACCTCATACCTCACACACTGCACGTTCCCCTGCTTCTACACACACCCAGTTCAGTTCATCAGGTCACTGCACAGGCCGAGCTGAGACGTCTCCATTACCCCAGCACTCACAGTTACATCATCCACGGTTCACAGCTCATCTCTCTCTCTGTCTCTCTTTCTCTCTCTCTCTCTCTCTCTCTCTCGTGTAAGAATGGAGACTGTTCTTTCAGCAGTGCTACACAAGAACCACATCTGGTTCCTTAAAGAACCCATAAATAGATTCTTCTATTTAAAGCAACATTTTTGTAAAAGAGATTTGTGAGTGTGAGTCATCCCTCCATCCATCCGTCTGTCCATCCATTCATCTATCCTCCATCTATTCATCTACCATCAATCCATCCATCTACCCTCTATCCATACATCTTCTATCCATCTGCTGATCCACCCTCTGTCTGCCCATCCCTCCATCTATCCGTCTACCCTCCATCCATACATCTTCCATCCATCTGCTGATCCACCCTCTGTCCATCCATCCGTCTACCCTCCATCCATACATCTTGAATCGGACCATACACTCTGTCCACCCACCCCTCCATCCATCCATCTACCAACCCTCCTTCCATTCATTCAACCACCATCAATACATCCATCTACCCTCCATCCACTGAGCCACCCTCTGTCCGTCCATCCCTCCATCTATCAGTCTACCCTCCATCCATACATCTTGAATCCATCATCTGATCATACACATCTACCCTCCATCCATCCCTCCAGCCACCCGCAGTCTATTTACCCACCCATCCATCCATCCGTCTATTCTCTTTCCATTCATCCATCTTTTCTACCTCCTTTCATCCATTCACTGATCCTTCCACCCATCTTTCTGTCTACCTTTCATCCATCCATACATCTTCCATCGATCCATTCATCTACCCTCCCTCCATCCACTGATCCATCAACCATGCATCCACCTTTCATCGGCCCACCCTCATTTCACCCACCACTGTCTACCCCATCCATTTATCCATCCATACATCTACCCAAATCCATCCATTCATTATCCACTACTCTGTCTACCCCGCCTATCTATCCATCCATCCTTCTACCCTTCATCCATCCCTACATCTTCCATCAATCCATCCATCCCTCTATCCACTGACCCACCCTCAGACTATCCACCCATCCATGCATTCATCTACTCTTCCTCCATTCTTCTACCATCATCCACACCACCCTCCATATTACTACGCAAACCACCATTTAACCATGAACCTGATCTATCTATAAGTCATGGTCCTACGTAGAACCACTGCCTTCCTAAAGAACCCATGAAGAAGTGTGCAGAGGAACTTGGCAACTTTGAGAGTAACCAGTGGACTGTGTGTAACAGAAACGAGACTAAACGCTCTATACATATGCATACGTGAGGGCTCCACTGCCCTCGTTCTCAGCCTCTGTGGGCCCCTACAGAGATCACCCGAAGTGACAGTCTATTCAGATGAAACCTGCTGACACCATCTGATAAGAATAGGGATTCTCGGAGGAAGCACCATGGTCCTTAACTACATTTATGCAGACTGGTTATGCCTGATACAGTGAGGGCAATGGGAAGAGAGAGGAGGAGAGAGAGAGAGAGAGAGAGAGTACGAGAGGAGAGCGAGAGAAGAAGCAGGGAGAGCGAGAGTAGAGAGAGAGAGAGAGAGAGACGGAGGAGAGAGAGAGGAGAGACAGACGAGAGAGAGAGACGAGAGAGCGAAAGTATGAGACGAAGAAGCGAGACGATATAGGAGAGAGACTTATAAGATGATAGACGAGAGATACGAGAAAATCACGATATTTTTGTATAGGGAATTTATGAAGGACCGTAGATAAAAGATAGCAATGCTGAGTGTAGTCTTTCTTATCTGAAACAGTGAAATTCATGGGTACGAGGGCTCTATTTGTGCCAAAACCAAAACATTGGTTTTTTATCCGGTACCATTTTCTTGGAACAAAAGAGGCTAGGCAATATCGGTTAGAGAGAGCGAGAACAAACGATAGAGAGAGAGAGAGAGAGAGAGGAGTGTGTAGTTGTGCTAGCAGCGAGCACTCGTCATCGTAGAACGAGAGAGTGAAGCGCGAGCGCTGTGTTTGGGAGAGGGGCAGCGCCTCTGTCGCCTGCTGCTCTCTCTCTTTTTTTATCCTTTCCTTGTGCGCCCTCTCTCACCACGTTGTCGCGTCTTTCCTGTTATCTGAAACCATGAAGGCAAGTTTGGACGTCCCGTTTGTTCATTTGTATAGGGTGCCGAAACAACATGTACAGATATTAGCCCAACCTGAATCGTATCATCGTTACATGGAATTCTGTAATAAATCACAAATGAACTAACAAATATTGGCTTCTCATTTAACTAGCCTGAGAGTTCAACCGCTGCCTGCTGTGCCGCCAAGTACAGATCATTTCCAAATGAGGATAGTAAAACAAAACGGGCCAATGTCTCATAAGACACTAAACGTGGTTACAAAGACCATGTTACAACGCTCCAAATGTACAAACAACAACAACCAACACTGAAGCAACAGCTAACAATACGGAGCATTCCAGGCTGTGATTGGGAATGTCTGCATATCTCTTCACTTCTCCCAACGTACCTAACTGGTCAGCAGGCATGAATCGATGTGTCATCTTATTAAAACTCTGAACCCTAAAGTTGGTGTTGATAGCCTGTCAAGCTTTTCCACAATCGGAGTATTCGGTGCCACTTTAAAAAACTTCAGCTTGTACAGACTCCACAACGGAACTATTGCGACACAGCAATCGCTCCTCACATACTTCACCCGTTGATTCCAGACAACTTTATTCCAAGTTGTTAGTGTTGGCTTCTGTTACATTTCACTCCAACTGTTTTTCAAAACTCTTGGACCAATATTTAGCAGCTTGGCTCTGGCGTTTGACCCTGGAGGAGAGAAGCAGCTCCACATTTATTAGCATCACAACCCCATCAGCAGCCTTGTAAGTAGCCAGCCATGCTGTGTAAATGTTCTCCGTGATTATTGCTGTGTGTGAAGTCGATCATCTTGAAACTGGGAGTTCCACAGTGAGGATCAGTTTTAAGTCTACCTTGTGATATGATTTCACAGACGGAAAGCCAGTAGGTTAGCTCCAAGTTAACATTCAGCTAACCTATGAAGCCAACTAGTTGGTTTAAATGGCGGAGCTTATTTACAACTGATGGCCTTCATGTAATTTAGTCGTTGTTACTTTCTTTGTGATCACACATGGTGCGAACTCACAGTGCTATGTGTTGGCAATAGCTTCCTGATAAATTTCTCTATTATGATGCAGGGGTTATGCTGAAGGAAGGTGCAAATACAACACTGCTACTGCAGGTTTAGGGTGGTAGTACCACTCCTGCAGAGGCTCCTGCAGATGGCGCTGCACGAGGACGATGGGTCTATAAATACCTGCGGGGTGTGAGTGACGGATGTCAATGAGATTGGGAATGAGTGCTAACAAAGTGGCAGGGAATGTCTCTTTCCATGGGTGGAAAACGCTCCATAGCAGTATGTTAGAATGATTGGGCTAAAGGTATGGAACTGCATGTGGGCGGGCCAAAGACCACAGTGTGAAGGAAGGAGCTGAATCTGCGGGTGTATTGGAAGCAAGCAGCGTACTGTCATACGGCGTCTACCAGCAGTGGGAACATCCTAGTCTGCAGGGAATTCTCGCTCGTAAAACTGTGCCAGAGAGTCATCCACCAAATCTGGCCCAACTGACGTCAATTCTAAAATCGATGTAAGAGGTCTGTCTGAAACACTGTTCGTGGTCCACATCCAGAAACTTGTCCGGTCCATGCCAAATCGAACTGCAGCTGTTGTTGGTGCTCGTGGAGGTACTACACACCATTAGGGATGTTTCGGTCACGGGTGGAGTCATTGTTTTTGTCTAGTGAGTTTCTAAATGAATGAAAAACTTACATGTAAACTAAAAACCGATACCATGCCTTTGAGAATCGATACAGTATCACAAAATATAATATTGCAATATTCAATATTTCCTTACACCCCTAATGTCTAACCGTAAACCAGCCAATCAGAGCAGAGCTCATTACATTATTCATGAAAGGGGAAACAGGTTGTTTAATTCTAGGGTGGAAATGGCCATTTAGAAACAACAACAGCTGAGCAACCAAACTCAAACACAGAAGAACCTAACCTACTAATTCTATGGATTCTATAGTACCTGTATCAATAAGCACTATTTCAAATGAGCTACATGCTTTAAACAGGATGTGCATGATGCTTACCTTTGCTTTCAGTTGTTCCCGGCCTGCTACACGCTCTATCCAGCAGAAAGCCACGTCTGTTATTCCTGATAAACCCACATTATCTCAGTGGGACCGAAGCAGCCACGGTGGTGCAGCTATTTCGAAGCGCATGGTCTCTAAACATTTGAACACTAGCCGTTTTAGATTATTCTCACTATCGTATTTATTCCTGACCTCTCAATGCACCTGAACACTTCCAGAGCAGGTGTCCAAAAGACCCAACACCTGCGTCTTCTCTGCGATGGCTACGGAGTCTGCTGTTTTCACTTCGCTCCCTGTGCTTTGACCTTGAATGACCCTGGAGGTGAAGAACAGACCCGCTCTATTCACCAATAACGCCGAACACAGGACTACCAGGAGCCTCTGCAGCTGACAGGTCAGGTCGTGTTTCACAGCAATGGAGGCGCTGGATTAAAAGGGGGCTACAATACTGCACAAACCAGAAGCAAGGTCTAAAATGCACGGCTTTCTCTTGCTGTCAACATGGGGACTATTTCAGGAAGTCCCCATCTGGCCCCATCTGTTATTAGGAAAGACCCACTTTACAGTTCCTGTGCACACATTTGGGTATCTGGAGGGTGTACCAACCCACAACCTGGAAAACAAGACGACCCAGTGAGTGTTCCATGGAAAGCCTCGACCAGAAAACATGAGATTCACCAAGTGGTTCAGATGTGGCTCCCGTTACTGGGTCAAGTGGGGGCTCATTAGAATAATACCACCCCCCACTGGAGTAGCCCGCCCATGGCTTCAGAGCTACCATCGCAAAGGAGAGCTAACGTTTGTCTGCTAGCATTATGTGGAAGCTAAGAGCTAGTTATGGGAACTGCACTGCTGGACTCACCTGAGAGGATAGTAGGGATGCACGGATCCAACTTTCGGGATGCACGGATCAGTTCCGGTACCGATACAGTTACATAAACTTTTGCGTACAGGTAATATCCAATACCGATCCGATTCCACTGTTGAGAACTAAGAAAGCCTCATACTTTACCATCGTGGAGAGAACAGAAGGCACTAGTGTACGTCCATACAGCTGACTCTACAGGCTTCCTCCATGTTGTCGTCGTCCAGTTTTGTAAATCAAGTCTACCGCCAACAATATGAAGAGATTGGATCGGCCACATGGATCGACCAAATTATCGGACAATCTGATCCAGCTAATCTTTTGTTTAATATGGGTCCACCGGCGGATAATCCGATCTAAATATCAGATCAGCACAACCCCAGTGGATAGAGTTTATTTTTCATGGAAAGGTCCAACTACAGTTGGTGAAATCCTGTACTATCATGTGCTAAATGTTCTAGAAGGTTCTAGGCATTACTCCCTGCAGAATCCACAAGAACATTGATGCTACTAGTTGTGGAGGTCTGTAAGGTGAACTTCATCTGCTGAGAGTTAAATGAGTGAATGTGTACTGGCTTTGGGACAAGAGCCGTCTTATATTCCAATTCCCCAACATGCCAGACGTCTCGGTATGGAGCTGTAGAGGTTCCTAATGGTGTCCTGTGATAATCCATCCCATGCAGCTTGAATATCCTTACACAGTTCCTGCAGATTTGGCAGTAGGGGTGGAGTGTTCATAGCGTGTCCAATAGCATTCCACATCAGGGATAGGTCTGGTGATGCTTCTGGCCATGCCATAGGATCTGTGTGTTCAAGGCAGGCTCAAGACGAGCACTGTCCTGTTGGAACAGCGCACCACAGTGGACGCTCAGAGAAGATAGGGCAACTGGTTGCAGGACCTCCCTAGCGTAACATGGGCTGTCAAAGCCATGACAACAGCATCACCATGACAACAGGCCTTCTGGATATGTGACACGGTGCCTCCACACACGGATTCGTTGGTCGTCTCCACCAAGACTAAAGCGGGACTCGTCACTGAAGATGACCCGCTGCCATTCTGAGTCACTCCATGACAGTCTGGTACGACACCACTGCAGTCCTTGGTGACGGTGACATGGTGTTAAGGACGGTCGTCGTAACGGTCTGCGTGCATGTAGTCCTGCGTGGTGCAGCCGTCTGCCGATGGTGCTGGCACTAACGGGATGACTCATGGCGGACATCACTGCTCGCTGAGTGTCTGCAATGCTGGCTGGCTGTTAGATGTCTTGATCTTGACAGACGTGCCTTCGGTTACACTACTATGATGCTTCAAATCCATTAAACATTCCGGCTGGATATATCCGAAGGCCTAATCTTCCGTAATTACATGGAGAACACGGCAAACCGGCATTTTCCTCAATCATAGAAGCGAGGGATGAACACAGAGTAAACAGCTTCACACGCTATTTCCCAAACAGCCCATTTTAATTTCCACTTTGCATCCACACATTCCACTCTCTGCTCTGCGCTTGCATCCAACGCGTACACTACTCCACATCCTGAGACCGTCTGAGGAATCTCAACGGGCCAGACCTACATGCTGGTAATTGAACAAATTAGAAGAGTATACAGTAATTGTGGGTTTGGTGACAGGAGGCGCCTATATGCGACCCAGTAGCCCTCCCTCGCAGAGGAGCGGGGCGAAATATGATTACTGCTGCTGGTTCAGGCGCATCCCCAACAACCAGGATGCAGCTGCTGCCCAGGGCCCACAGGTGACACCTGTAGAGATCACCCGTGCAATTTTTTTAAAGAGGCACAATAATCCTGCACAACGGCATCCCTCCACATCATCAGATATCATGGCCGCCTGCATGACTGAATCAGTGGCAGGATCCAAGAGTCACGGTGACTCTAAGTCAGCCAGGGATTACTGATTTACGCTATAATGTCTCAAAGTATCAGGACGATTGCCCCTCTAGTTGGTGGGTTCACTCTAGAGCAGCCACACATGAGCCGTCACCCCACGGAGGTACAACAGCCCTCGAACTCCCAGCACGCTACAGTCTCGGAGCAATTGGAGCCCCATCCAATACATTTGGGATGAGTTGGAGCGATCCGGAATGAAACATCCAACATCAGCACCTGAGCTCACTAATGGTTTTGTGCCTGGAGGCAATCCAATCCTCACAGCAATGTTCCTACACTGTAAAAAAGTAGTTCCCCAAGGGTTATGGCTCTATTTAAAACCAGGAGTTCTATAGAGAACCATGTCATGGTTAAATGGGTCTGTGCATGGTGAAACCTTTCTTCAGCTTGATGGAGAACGCACCTTTTGAAAAGGTTCTATGTTGCACTGAAAAAGGTTCTTAAGCTGTTACAGACGGAACGTTATAGCATTCGTAGAACCCTTTTGGTGCGGTGTTGCATCATTTTGAAAATGGTCCTTTGTTGCAACCAAAAGGGTTCAACTGGTAGTATACAAGCTAGACATTGTAACAAGAGCAGAACCTTTTTGGAGCCCTGCGGAACCTTTTTCATTTGGTTCTGTGTAGCACCAAAACGGGGTTCTCCTAATGTTACCAGTTTGACATCTTGGCAAGAGTAGAAACCTTTCTAGTGCTATATAGAACCTATTTTCTAAACGGGGATCTGTATATCTCCAAAACTGGTTCTTCGATTGCTACAAGGCATCATGACATCATGACAGTAGCAGAACCCTTTTCGGCTCCATATAGAACCGTTTTGTAAATGGTTCTCTATGGCACCAAAAAGCTGTTACATGCACTCACTATTCGGCCATTACATCAAAACCACCTCTGTATGCAGACTGTGTAACCTGTTTTTCAATGGTCAATGACCCCCACAGGACCCTCTGCCACACAGGACCAACCACAGAGCAGGTATGATGTGGGTGGTGGATCATTCTCAGCACTGCAGTGACACTGACGTGGTGGTGGTGTGTTAGTGTGTGTGGCGCTGGTGTGAGTGGATCAGACACAGCAGTGCTGCTGCACACCTCAGTGTCACAGCTGGACTGAGAATCATCCGTCAATCAAAACTGTCCAGCACAACAGCGTCCTGTGGGCAGCGTCCTGTGGGCAGCACCCTGTGGGCAGCGTCCCGTGGGCAGCGTCCTGTGACCACTGATGAAGGACTAGAGGATGAGCAACACTGCACTGTGCAGCAGCAGATGAGCTATCATCTCTGACTGTCCATCTACAAGGTGGACCAGCAAGGTAGGAGTGTCTAATAGAGTGGACAGTGAGTGGACACAGTGTCTAAACACTCCAGCAGCACTGCTGTGTCTGATCCACTCACACCAGCACCACACACACTAACACACCACCACCACGTCAGTGTCACTGGAGTTCTAAGAATGACCCCCCCACCCCCATAATACCTGCTCTGTGGTGGTCCTATGAGGGTCTTGACCATTGAAGAGCAGGGTAACCAAGTACCCAGAGAAGTCTATAGCTGTAGAACTACATAGTGCTCCGAAATGGTCAGTGGAGCTGATAAAGTGGACAGTGAGTGCAGAAATATGGACAGGTGGTTTTAATGTTATGGCTGATCGGTGTATATGGCAACATAGGGCTAGCCTATGCGTAGCTAGCTGCACTCTGGAGCATCTGTATCCCATAAGACCAAGCAGTGACAGCTTACATTTCATCACATAGCTGCACCACGTGGGGGTAAATGAACAGCCCCGGTGTTTAATTAGGCATACGGGTTTGAAAGTCAGAGCCTACGGGGTTTGAGTTAACACAGCTCAGATCCAGCTGGACCTTCATTCAGCACTCAAGCTCACATTTGCTAGCCGGCTGTAACGAGGTTAGCTAACGGGACAGCTCCACGCGCGCTGACAGCACGTTTTAGCTAGTGCTGGTGTAGTTTGTTGTTGTTGTTGTTGTGCTAATGTGTGTTTATCGAGGTTAAACTACAAACAACATGAACACAGCAACAGAGAACAGGGTCTTTAGCTAACCACTGGGTCCAGTACAGCGCAGCAGCAGCTGTTGTTGTTGTTACTTGACCTGTAATAGGACACCAGCCCGTTAGACTGCTGAATAGTGACGAACCACCTGCGCTGGTAAGCGCCTTGTCAAGGTAGTTGGTCACATGTTGTCAATACAGCCAGCCCTTATACAGTAGGCTCCTGAGGCCGGTGCCTGGGGCCAACTGGTGTCAGCGGACGTTTCTTTCTAAACCAGGTGGTGGTGGCTCGCGGTGAGCGGATGGAAGGACCAGAGCTTTCTTGGCACCGTGGCGAGCCGCTCGCGGGACGCTCATCCTTCTCCTTCGTTCCTTGCGTTCCCGCCGTGGCTGGTCCCGCTGTTAGATTAGCGGTCCCAACGCAGCACTGGCTGGAACAACGCTCGGGGACTAAGTGGCCCGACCAAAGCCGCAGCAGGGCAGCGGCCGCTGGGCACACCGTACTGGGCAGAAGAAGAGACGGGGGAGGACGTGTCCGAGGAAGACAGAACGGGAACTTGAGAGAGACAGAAGAAGTATGACAGGACGCACACAGGATCCAGTCCCCCCCCTCCACCTTTTGCCTTCTTTCTCCAATGTCGGTCGCTGGAATTAAAAACACACACACGTTTATTTTGGCCCCCACTCCTTCTCTTCTCCCACCGTGTTTTCCGGCACGCCTCGTTTAACGATTGGCTATTTACGGACCCGTCTCCTGCGCTGTGATTGGGTTCGTTCCGCCCCCTAACGCCTGAGACGGGGGAAGAAGCGTCCCGCCTCCTTCGCTGTGATTGGTTAGTGTCGAGCAGGGTAGTTTCTGAACATTTGGGGGTCTTAATGGCCCCCAGTCATAGAACACT
>JAMWET010003430.1:0-5000 GCA_024036415.1 Prochilodus magdalenae | reverse complement strand
ATACAGAGAGCAGTGGTGTCCTCCATGCGTCATCCTGTTAGTGCAGCACCACTGGCAGACGGCTGCACCACACAGGACCACATGCACACGGACCGTTACCACGACTGCCCTTAACACCACGTCACCGTCACCAAAGACTGCAGTGGTGTCGTACCAGACTGTCACGGAGTGACTCAGAATGGCAGCGGGTCATCTTCAGTGACGAGTCCCGCTTTAGTCTTGGTGGAGACGCCCAACGAATCCGTGTGTGGAGGCACCGTGGTCAGCACCGAGATGAACGGTTTGTTGTCACACGTCCAGAAGACCTGGTGTCACTCCACCTCCACCCCTACCGCACCATCTGCAGGAACTGTGTGAGGATATTCGAACTGCATGGATTATCACAGGACACCATTGGGAACCTCTACAGCTCCATACCGAGACGTCTGGCGTGTTGGGTTAGCAAACACGGCGGCCCGACGCCATACTGAGAGACAGACTTCTGTATGTGTAGCTCAGTAAATATTGATCATATCAGTCTAAATTTATCACCATCATCTTCAGTGACGAGTCCCGCTTTAGTCTTGGTGGAGACGCCCAACGAATCCGTGTGTGGAGGCACCATGGTCAGCACCAAGATGAAGTTGTCACGTGTCACACATCCAGAAGGCCTGGTGTCACTCCAACTCCACCCCTACCGCACCCTCTGCAGGAACTGTGTGGCCCTCTTGCTGCAGCCGGGGGTCTCTGCATTACTGTTATCTGTGTTGTTTGCGGGGTTGTTGTTGTTGTTGATGTTTTCTGAGCGTGTTTGCGTGTCTGTGTGCGACTGATGCCTGACAAAAAGACCGCGGCATCAGCTCTTCCACAAACAAAGCCCAGCTTATCCGGCCCCGATTACAGAGCGTGAGAGGCACTTGGGCAGTAATCAGGCCACTGCTGGTATTTAGTTCACAGGAAAACAGGGAGCAGGGGACAGCTTTTCCTGCACACCCAGGTCCATTCCCATGGATCTTCTGGAATGTTGCTCGATCATAAATCAGCTCAGGCTCACTGAAGTGTCCCGCAGGCGCGATGCCTTATTACTCTCTCATTCAGCCCCTGCGTATTTCCTCCCTGGGGAAACATACAGGACGGCTGTGGGGCTGCAGGTTTAGTGTGTAGGCTGTAATATAGAACGGCGTTAAGTGCACCTCCTCCGTATCTACACCCGCTTTTATCATCAGCCTCCACTTAACCCCATGAGGAGATAACTTCGTAGCTCACACTGAGCACACGGCCGGAATGGGTTGAGGGTTAGTTGTGAATGAGGACATTCCACATCTAGCAGCTGGCTGAAAGACATTTGCTACCGATGTTGCTAAAGACGTGCCTGGTGACGTTTAGTTCCTCCAGTGTTAGCATTAGGCCTAGTTAGCTGCTGCAAAAATGAAAGAGGGAAAGCTTGGGCACCAAACCCCGTTCACAGGGCTGATTGCCTTGATCTCGAGTACTGTATGGCTCCATCAGCCGCAGGCCGCAAAAATAAATGGTGCTCAGCCGCAACAATTACTGCCTCGGCCCAACTACATACTGCCTCAGCCGTTTAAATAATGACTCCCTCAGCCAGCACAATTACTCCGTCCAGCCCACACAAAGACTGCCTCAGCCGGTAAATTACTGCCTCAGCCACACAATTACTGCCTCAAGCCATACAAAGGACTGCCTTGGCCTCACTACTACGGCTTCAGCCGTGAATGACTCTCTCAGCCACACAATTACTCCGTCTAGCCCCACAAATACCTGCCTCAGCCATACAATTACTGCTCAAGTCGCACAAATACTGCCTCAGCCACACAATTACTGCCTCGGGCTCCCACTAATACTGTTTGCCTCAGCGGCACAATTACTGCCTCAGTCTCACTATTACTGCCATCAGCCATAGAAAATTACTCCCTCAGACAGACAATTACCCGTCAGCCCCACCAAAGACTGCCTCAGCCACAAAATTACTGCCTCTCAGTCACACAAATTACTGCCTCCAGCTGCACAATTACTGCCTCAGGCCGCACAAATACAGCCTCCAGTCACACAAATACTTACTCCCTCAGCCATACAAATACTGCCTCGGCCACTTTAATACGGCCTCAGCCCGTGAAAATGACTCCCTCAGTCCACACAAATTACTCCGTCAGCCCCACACAAAGACTGCCTCAGCCACAAAAAGTTACTGCCTCAGTCACACAAATAATGCCTCTGCCGCACAAATTACTGCCTCAGCCCGCACAAGTACCAGCCTCAGTCACACAAATACTGCCTCAGCCATACAAATACTGCCTTGGCCACGGATAATACGGCCCTCAGCCGTGAAATGACTCCCTCAGCCACACAATTACTCCGTCAGCCCCACAAAGACTGCCCTCATGCCATACAATTTACTGCCTCAGTCGAACAAATACTGCCTCAGCCATAACAATTACTGCCTTGGCCCTACTAATTACCTGCTAAGACTGCCTCAGCCGATAAAAAGACTCCCTCAGCACACACAATTACTTCCGTCAGCCAGCACAAAAGACTGCCTCAGCCTACAATTTAATCCATCAACCACACAATAACTCTATCACCCGCCAAATTACTGCCCCGCAGCCGAACAAATGTAGAGCTCAAGCCGTCAGACATGTAAAATTACTCCCTCAGCCACACAATTACTGCGCCTCAGACTCTCAGTCTGACCACAAAATACTGCCTCAGCCAAACAATTACTGCCTCAATCGCAACAAATACTGCACTTAGCCAAACAATTACTGCCTCAGTTGCACAAATACTACTCCTCCTAGCCATAAAATTACTCGCCATCAGCCACGTCACAAAGACTGCCTCAGCCATACAGTTAATCCCTCAAACCACACAAATTACTCCATCACTCGCACATATTACTGCCCATCCGAACCAAATACTGCCCAGCCGTAAAATTAATCCCTCAACCACACAATCACTCCATCACCCGCACAAATACTGCCTCAGCCGCACAAAGACTGACTCAGCCAGGCAATTCCTCCATCAGCCACACATCAGACGCACAAAGACTGCCTCGGCCAAACAATTACTCCCTCAACCACACAATTCTTCTGTCAGACACAAAATGACTCCCTCAGAGGCACAATTACTGCCTCAGCCGACCAAATACTGCCTCAGCCGTAAAGTTACCCCCTCAGCCCGCCGCCAATCAATTTCCTCCCACCAGAACGCAAAACACGTGCCTTCAGATTGCACCAAGTTATAAATTGAGATAACACAGACGGCAGTTTTTGGCAGTTTCCTATAAAAATGTGGGGCGGAGAGATGCAGGAAGGTCTTTCCAGGGACCGCTTGGTACGACCATTACTAATTCACATTGCACATAACACATTATTCCTGCAATAATGCTGGTGACGGAGACATGCACATCGACAGCCGGCGGCAAGCCTGGTCTTACACATAACTCATAAGCTTAAACTGGTTTAAACTGCCCCTCCTGGAAGAACCAGCACGCATTAATCCAAACAACCACTGAGATGATCTGAAACATGATGAAACAGGAACAATGTACAGGTACGATGTATAGAGGATTTACATGAACAACGATGAATGTGATAAAAGAACAATTCGGGGATGGATAAAGGAAACCGACAGATGAAGGAACAATGTTGGTGTATTGGATAAGGAGGGTTAAGGTGAGCAATGAGATGAAATGAATTGAATGAATGAAATGAATGAAACGAAACGAACACAAACGATAAAAGGCATATGTAATAAAATTAATTTATAGACTAAGATAACGGAATGACTCTGATATGAGAGAACAATGTTGGTGTATAGATATAGAAATTGGATGGAGGCAAGGAACCATGGTAGTGTATGGAGAAGGAATGAACGGGATGAAGCAAACACCTCTATATGGAAATGGTAATACAGAAATTTCCCAATTTTCCCTGCTGCAGTAGCGGGGCAGTCTGTTGTTCCCAATATTTAAAAGCTGTGTCTCAAAAGGCAGCTGAGCTTAGTGCACTCTCTATGTTAAGCATTCAAGGACACCCACACCCACACACGCGCACACACACACCCACACACCACCACACACACACACACACACACACCCCCCACACACACACACTCTCACTCACATCACTCACGTACCCTCACTCACACACACAAACACACACACCACACAAACAAACACACACACACACTCACGACACACACAGACACACACACAACACACACTCACCACAACTCACACACCAACACCACACACACACACACACACACAGTCCTTACTACACACATACACACTCCGCACAACCTTACTCAACACAGCACACACCACAACAGACCTCACACACACAAACACACACACACACACTCACGCACACACACACACTCACTCACTTCACTCACACAACAACCACAGCACGCAACACACAACCACCCACACGCCACACACTGCACACGCACACAGTCACACACACACACAGACTGTCACTTACTCACACCACATCAGTCACGCACGACACCACACACACTCACACACCACACAACACACACACACACAACACGACACTCACACACCATCACACACAATACACACACACACACACAGACACACACACACACACACAAGCACACACTCACTCCACCTCACGACACACAAACACACAACACACATACACCGACGCCCTCGCGCACAACACACACATACACCCACACTCACTCACTCAGACTCACACCCGCACACACAAACACAACACTCACACACACACACAAATGTACACTCACTCACACACACACACACACAACACACATCCACTTACTCACACTCCTACGCTCACTCACACTCACACACACAACACACACATTCTTACTCAACACACACACACACACACACACACACACAAACAACCACACCGCACACACACACTCACGCCACTCACACACACCAACACACACAGACTCAAACACACACACACACACACAAAAAAAAAAAAAAGGGGGGTTGAAAAAAA
>JAMWET010003429.1:0-28570 GCA_024036415.1 Prochilodus magdalenae | reverse complement strand
GAAGGAGTGTCCACAAACGGCACGGCTGCACAACCAGAAAACCGGAGCAGGAGGGCCAGACCAAGAGGTTCCTGTAGTTTCAGATATCAGTGGAGCCCGAACTCGGGGACACCTATCACCTTTAATGGACACCAGCATTGAAGTCTCCAAGGCCGACCAGGGCAGGAGCCCACGGACTCGAGGTTCTCAGAAGGTCAGGAGAACAGAGCGACTCCATCACAAACCGTCAAAATAACCAGGACCTAGTAAAACACCTGAGACAGAGGAGGAGCCTCGGCCCGGCCGGAACAGCCCAACGAAGACCTGGAGTCTGAACCTTCTCCAAGCTCCCATCACCGTTCCATGGGAATATCCTAATCACAGACATTTACCTCACACAGCCTCACGAGTGACCTTTAAGGAATATGTAGCGCTTCTAAAAATGGCTACTATTAAAAACGTGCTGCACCGACCAAAAACTAACTCAGGTAAAAGGTGAGGGGGGCTCGGCCTTCATGTTAGAAGGACCCCGGAGACGTTCCAGAGGTGGTCCGTATGAATAGTTTATAAATGGGTGTCACTGCTACACGTCATGCTACGCTAACCCACACTGGTTGATACGAGTCGGGTCGCTCCCTGCTGTAAAAGTTACGACAGCACGACGTGTTGGACGACAGGACGAGGAGGCAGGATGCAAGTCAGAGGAGCAACCAACCCTCCTAGAACCAACATCTATAGCGCAGCGGTTGAGCTAGAACCACGAGATAAAAAACTAAACACGACTAAAATTAATGCATTACAAATAGAAACTGATGAACCTGAAGAGAACCAGAAGCTCATACCAACGCTAGCAACCACCAAATGGAGTGGACGAAGGCATCATCTGTGAGGCAAATCCAAGCAAAACTGACAACAGGTTTAGATACAACTTGAGGAGGAGGACCTGCTTAAAATTATTATTATTATTATTATTATTATTACTATTATTATTAAAGTGTCAGAGTGCAGTAGTATCGGTGGTGTTGGTGGTATCGGTGGTGTTGGTGGTATCGGTGAAAGGCTCACAGCTTGTTCAGGAACCTGATGGGTAGTAGCCTGTGGGTAGTAGCTGTTGGTTAGCCGGTTTGTTCTGGCCTTAGTTTAGAGAAAAGCTTTTTTGTACAATGTAAAAAGTTGTGTAAAAGTGTGTAAAGGTGTGTAAATGTGTGTAAACGTGTGTAAATGTGTGTAAATGTGTGTAAAAGTGTGTAAACGTGTGTAAATGTGTGTAAAGGAGTGTAAATGTGTGTAAAGGAGTGTAAATGTGTGTAAATGTGTGTAAAGGAGTGTAAATGTGTGTAAACGTGTGTAAATGTAAGGGAATAGATGCGATGAAGTTCAATTAAATAACACAAACAAAGAGTTTCTCCTCCCTGTGTGTGTATATATATATATATATATATATATATTTTTATTATTTATTATGTTAATTACTATATTATCTATTGTAGGTGTAACGCGGTACCAGGGGTAAGAAAAGCTGTGCAACGGTTCCGTCTTGTGGGTTCTTCCATAAGTACGAACCACAGTAAATGCCACCTCTGATCATAGAACACAGTGCTGGTTTACAGCATCGAGCTGATGTGTAGCGGAACTAAGGTTGTTTGGGGGAGGTTGTCAAGTCGGTGTTTAGGGGGAGGTGTAGAGGCTGTTTGCGGGAGTGCTACTTGTGTTGAGGCGGGGAGGTGCGGTAATGTAACCCCCGTATCTTACGCTTCATATTAGAGGAGTAAAATAAAAGTCGCCTGGAGAGAAACAAACTTCTGTATGGAGTCCAGTTCACCTTCACAAACTCACGGTACACTTACACACTGACCTTAAATACAGGCACAGAAGATAACGTGTCAGTCATCGCCTACAGTGTGTCCACCTATGGGGGGCCTACATCCTTCCGTAGTTTCCTCCATCCATGGAGCAGAGTACCTGCTGACGGCACTATGCACTACTTTACATGTTAGTGCCACATTTTCAGGATGAGCTAATAAAAATGTTCAATACGTAGCCATTGGCATCAATTGGTAGATGACAAAAAGGTTACATGTGTCAACGTGAATTGTAGACTTGGGCGACTCTTTGCCAGCTTAACCCAGTGCCAGGTCAGACTAACACTCTAAATGCTGGTCAGTTAGGGAAGCACTCCCATCTGATTCACGATTGTCCTCCAACATTCCAATTCCAGCTCAAGATGGATTGAATGCGTGAACAGCTGACCTGTATTGAGGGTTCTATCAGAGTCCAGGTATATGATATTAATACTGTTCTAGTCATGCAGTGGCACTGACCCTCCTAGCCGCTCGCTTGTATGACTGTCCTTAGTCTTGGTGTGTTGGTGTCTGTAAATGGCCACCCTAGTTCCTTCCACCCTCCGTGAGAGCTTATCAGTACGTGTGAGTTCAAAAGCTCTTCACCACTTGCGAGAGCAAGCCACAACACTGAACGGACCCATGTGCCCTTAGTCTCTAAGCTGAATTCAAAGCTCTCTCAAGTGAACACGGCTCCCCATCCGCTCGGGATCCCGCTCAAACACCGTTCTCCATCACCCATCCGCTCAAAACACCGTTCCCCATCCGTCCCATCCGCCTCAATCACGCTCCCCATCCGTCCATCCGCTCAAATCCGTTACCCCATGGACCGTCCCATCCCGTTCAAACACCGTTCCCCATCAGTCCCACCCGCTCAAAACCACCGTTCCTCATCTCACCCAACCGCTCAAAACACCGTTCCCCATCCGTTCCCATCCGCTTTAATACACCGCTCCCCAGTCCGTCCCATCCGCTCAAACAGCGTTCAGTCCATCCGGTCCATCCGCCTCAAAACACGTTCCAGCATCCGTCCCATCCGCTCAAACACCGTTCCCCATACGTTCCCATTCCGTTCAAACACGTTCCCCATTTTTTTTTTTTTCCGTCCCCATCCGCTCAAACAACGTTTTCCCATCCGTCTCCATCCGCTCAAACACCGCCTCATCCGTTCCCATCGCTCAAACACCGTTTCCCCATCCGTCCATCCGCTCACAAAACAACGTTCCCCATCCGTCCCATCCGCTTCAAACACCCTTCTACATCCGTCCCTCCGCTCAAACACCGCTTCCCCCATCCGTCCCATCCGCTCAAAACACCGTCCCCATCCGTCCCATCCGCTCAAAACACCGTCCTCATCCGTCCACCATCCGCTCAAACAACGTTCCCCCATCCTCCCATCCGCCTCAAACACCAGTTCACCATCCCCCATCCGCTCAAACCACCCTTTCCATCGTCCCATGTCGATCAAATCACCGTCCCCATCCGTCCAATCCGCTCAAAACACGTTTCATCATTCCGTCCCATCTGCTCAAACCACCGGTTCCTCATCCGTCCATCCGCCAAACACCGCTCCTCATCCGTCCATCCGCTCAAAACACCGCTCCCATCCCGTTCCCAATACGTCAAACACCGTTCCCCCTCCGTCCCATCCCACTCAAACACACTTCCCATCCGTCCCATCCGCTCTCAAAAAACACCGTTCCCCATCAGTCCCATCCGCTCAACACCGTCCCCATCCGTCCCAATCCGACAACACACTGTTCCCCATCCGTCCCATTCCGCTCAAACACCGTTCCTCCATCCGTCCCATACCGCTCAAACACCGTTCCCCATCCGTTCCCATCGCTCAAACACAGTTCCCCATCCGTCCCATCCGCTCAAACACCGTTCCCCATCCGTCCCATCCGCTCAAACACCGTTCCCCAATCCGTCCCATCCGCTCAAACACTGTTCCCCATCCGTCCCATCAGCTCAAAACCGTTCCCCATCCGTCCCATCCGCTTCAAACACCGTTTCCCCATCGTCCCATCCGTTCAAACCCGGTCCCCATCCGTTCCCATCCGTTCAAAACACCGTTCCTCATCCGTCCCCATACGCTCAAATCAAACACCGTTCCCCATCCGTCCCATCCGCTCAAACACTCGTTTCCCCAATCCGTACCCATCCGTTGTCAAACACCGTTCCCATCCGTCCCATCCGACTTCAAAACACCGGTTCCCCATCCGTCCCATCCGCTCAAACACACGGTTTCCCCATCCGTCCTCCCATCCGTTCAAAACACCGTTCCCCCATCCGTCCGCATCCGCTTCTCAAACACCCGTTCCTCATCTCCGTCCCATCCGCTCAAACACCGTTTCCCATCCGTTCCCATCCGCTCAAACAATCCGTTCCCCATCCGTCCCATCCGCTCAAAACAACCGTTCCTCCTCCGTCCCATCCGTTCAAAACACCGTTCCCCATCCGTCCCATCCCGCTCAAAAAACACCGTTCCCCATCCGTCCCAATCCGCTCAAACACCGTTTCCCCATCCGTCCCATCCGCTACCCCAAACACCGTTCCCCATACCGTTTTTCCCATCCGCTCAAACACCGTTCCCCATCCCGTCCCATCCGTTCACAAACACCGTTCCACATCCGTCCCATCCGTTTTCAAACACCGTTCCTCATTCCGTCCCCCATCCGCTCAAAAACACCGTTCCCCATCCGTCACCATCCGCTCAAAAACACCCGTTCCCCAATGCCGATCCCATCCGCCGTCAAACACCGTTCCTTCATCCGTCCCCATCCGCTCAAAACACCGTTCCCCAATCCTGTCCCATCCGCTCTTCAAAACACCGTTCCCCATCCGTCCCATCTGCTCAAACACCGGTCTCCCCATCCGTCCCATACGCATGTCAAACACCGCTCCTCATCCGTCCCATCCGCCTCAAACAACGTTTCACCCATCCGTCCCATCAGCTCAAACACCGTTCCCCATCACCGGTCCCATCCGCTCAAAAAACACCGTTCGCTCATCCGTCCCATCCGCACTCAAACACCGTTCCTCATCCGTCCCATCCGCCTCAAACACCGTTCATCCGTCCCATCGGCTGTTACGCTCAAACACCGCTCTCCCCATCCGGTCCCAATCCCCGTTCAAACCCACCGTTCCCCATCCGTCCCATCCGCTCAAACCACCGTTCCTCATCCGGTCCCATCCGGCTCAAACACCGTTCCCCATCTCGTCCCATCCGCTCACAAACACCGTTCCCCATCCGTCCCATCCGCTCAAAACACCGCTCCTCATCCGTCCCCATACGCTTCAAACACCGTCTCCCCATCCGTCCCATCCGCTCAAAACACCGTTCCCCCAAATCCGTCCCATCCGCTCAAACACCGTTCCTCAATCCGTTCCCATCCGTTCAAACACCGCTCCCATCCCGTCGCACTCCGCTCAAAAACACCGTTTCCCCATCCGTCCCATCCGCTCAAACACCCGTTCCTCATCCGCCCCCATCCCGCTCAAACCCCACCGTTCCCCATCCGTCCTCATCCGCTCAAACACCGTTACCCCATCCGTCCCATCCGCTCAAAACCACCGTTCCTCATCCGTCCCATCCGCCTCAAACACCGTTCCCCATCCGTCCCATCCGCCTCAAAACACCGTTACCTCATCCGTCCCATCCGCTCAAACCACCGTTCCCCATCCGTCCATCCGCTCAAAACACCGTTCCCCATCCGTCCCCATCCGCCTCAAACACCGTATTTCCCCATCCGTGCCCATCCGTTTCAAAACACCGTTCACCATCCGTTCCCAATCCGTTCAAACACCGCTCGTCATCCGTCCCATCCGCTGCAAAAACACCGTTTTACCCCATCCGTCCATCCGCTCAAATACACCGTTCCCAATCCCGTCCCATCCGTTTCAAAACAACGCTCCCTCATCCGTCCCATCCATTCAAACACCGTCCTCATCCGTCCCATCCGCTCAAAACACCATTCACCATCCGTCCCATCCGCTCAAAAAAAACACCGTTCCTCATCCCGACTTCCCAACTCCATACGGGGGGCGTGATGGTGACAAATCCTGTTTCTTTACAGATGGTCAAATCTGGATAGAGACTTCAGCAGGGGAATGAGTGCTGCCGGGATGCAGTGAGCGCCCCCTGGTGGAGACAGTTATTATAAAATGGCAGTCAGTCAGACGATGGTGTTCCTCTCTGTAGTTTACCTCCAGAAAGTTTTACGGTTGAACTTTCCAGCTGGGTGGTGGTTCTGTTGATAGTGTTCATTACAAATACATTACTAGTAGAGAGAGTGAAGGCTATGTGAGGTAAAACCATATCTGAAACCACCATTCATGTCATAATCACATGAAAGTCATTGAATGTTGCAGTTCTGGAAATTGCCCTGTCAGGTAATAATTGCTGTTTTCATAAAGGTAATCTATATTTGAGTGTAAATGGAATTTCAGTACTAGTGGCAGCACCCGGATCTGAATTCTAACCCAACACCTGCACACCTGACTGTGACGCTCTTAAATTCCAGTCATATAAATACGTTCAAGCATGTCGTACCTTCCCTTCAATACTGTTCACACACACGCCCACTGCTGGGCGTTTTCGTGACTGCCACAATGGCTTCTCTTCTCCAACCACTCTCACGCACCTGCAGCTAATCGGGACTCATGAGGCCTCCATATATATACGCCTTTCACTTTGAGCTGCCTGAGAGGCCTTATAAGAAAGTCTGTGTTGCTAATAGAGTTCTAAGCCCTGGTGTCCCCCTGAGTGTTGCCCCCCCCACGGTCACCCCTGGACGTGTCCCCCATCCGGGCGTCCTGCATGTGCGAGAGAAGTCTATCCTTTCTGAGAACAGCCACCAGGATCTGACCACCTTTGTTTTCCTGAAGAACTCTCCCCCCCCGGTAACGGGGCCAGGGAGCAGACAGAGGTGTCATAACGGGCTTAAGGTATAGTCACACTCCCAACGGGTGGGCAGGTATGATATGAGATACAAGGTCACGAACACACGTGAGCCAACAAGTCTCACAGCTGTCCATGGTGTCATGATGTTCCTTCTCTCAGCTAGTGTAACATGCAGCCCTGTATTTGCATTACGACCAGCAAGAGTGGCAGCAGCGTCCAGCTTCCAGAACATCCCAGGACGCCCACTGTTAAAGACTCCATATTCTCAGTATTCTCATGCATTTTCCCGTCAAGGTACGCATTCAAAAGCTAGTTCATGTATAGTAAAATCTGTCATAATTATTTTTACATTATGATCAGCTTTCCCAAGAGCACCTCTCTCCGTTATATCCCTTATAATTAAAACAGGGTGTTTTTATCACTGTGGACCAAAAATATACTTAAAGAAGCTCTGTTCTGACTGGCTGTTTTGTTTTAAAAAAGCACGTATATATATATATATATATATATATATATATATATATATATATATATATATATATATATATATATATATATATAGACCTAAAAATAAAAAAATATATATAAATATAAATGTATATATTTTAGGTATAAAATTACTTCTGTATAATAATAATAACATCAACAATAATAAAAATAATAGTTTTTAGTAATAAAGGTTCTAAATAGGAAGATATAATACTTTAGCACATTGTGGATCAAACATAAATTTGGAACATAAATTTGCAATTTTTTTGCACAATTTCTTGCTATTTGTTAGTTTAACATATTGATACAAATAACACGTACCAAAAGTGCTGAAAACTGGACCACATAGAAGTGTCCTTAGATCAGTTCAACACTAGATGGAGCTCTGCTCCAGCACTAAACCTCAGGTTTTGCATGTCACTCCCCCACCATCATTTGACCAGAGGTACCCAAACTTATATATGTTCACCAGCTCAACTAATCAGCTCCAGGACAGTTTCCTCTGCTCCTGCTATGACTGAACCACGTCCTAATGTAACTCCATTAGGATCTGTTGTTCAGCTTCACCTTTATTAATAGTTCATAACTGCTAATATTGTCTGTCTGTTTCTTTGTGTAGAACGTCCTTCTGTAATATCAGCAGAAATCTGATTATAGTTCCCACATTGAGATGCATTTCTAAAAATCTGATTGGAATCGTATTTCAGACATCCTTCTGAACAACTGGGCTTCGTGTGGTTCTGTGCCGTCCAGACTACCAAAAATCAAAAATCTCAATATGCCAAAAATAAGATCAGATTTGGGCTGGCAGTCTGAACAGAGCCGGTTAAACTCCGTGCAGAGGTTTGGATGTTAAGTCATTGTCCTGCTTTCTAGAATTCCAGAAAGATGATAATTAGCTGCTTCTTCTATTTGTGGATCTTTCCGTATCTAGATATCTGCATCTACAGAGCGTATCAGAAGATGTACATGAGGAACTAAAGATGGTCCATCACGGGTCACAAAGGAGGACCAGCAGAGCAGTAACAGCATCCCTGCGCTAGAAGGTCCACCCCACCTCTGGGTCTGCAGGCAGGACCTACTCTTCCACAAGAGCAGCTCCTTAATCTCCATGGGGCAGCACCGGGTGCCTGGTTCGGTTACCGAGTTCGTGTTCTCTGTACATAATTTTGTACTGTAAAAAAATAAAATAAAGAAAATAACACTGCATGTTTGCAATATGTTTTTTCCAACCCAATTGTTTATATATTAAAATAGTTTATAATATAAAATAGAAAAGAGTCGTACGGTCTTCAGTTCCTGAGCTGATACATGCTGGATTGACTGAGCAGCTCCACTGCAGTTCTAGAACGTTCTCAGTACTGCAGTAGTTTTACTGACCTGGTACGTTTGTACTTTTACTCAGGTAGTTTTATATGATGCTATGTTTACTGGTGTCAGTATTTTACCCAGGTGTCAGGGCCTCTACTGCGGTACTGAACTAGGCTACTCTACCCACCTCTGGTTACCCCGCTGGCTAACGCGGAGCTGAGCTGCTTGTTCTTCGTGTTGCTGGTCTGAGATGTGGATATGTGTTGTTGGATTGTGGGATAGTTGGAGTGTTAGAGAGTTAGCAGTTACAAAGACACTTTATAAATACAGATAGATAGATAGATAGATAGATAGATAGATAGATAGATAGATTTTAATTTAATATTACATAATATAGCACAGTAATACAATACATAAAAGATTGTACAGTATAAATGTAAGTACCGGCTACGCAAAAAAATAATGATTAACTATAAATTATAAATAATAAAATCTGCTATAGAAATATATACAATAAAGTTACAGATACAAAAATCACTGCAGATAAGCAGAAAATGAAACAAATATGTAAAAATATACATTAATATCCCAGAGATAAAACATGCAGTGCAATACTAAAATTTGCAGATGGGCGCAGGTATCAGCAAGATTATGATTGAATATATCTGAAATAAATAAATAAATAAATAAATAAATAAATAAATTTACTTCATTATTTGTGGATCTGTTGTTTAGTTTTACCGTTATTAATATTTCATAGCTGATAATACTCTCCATCTATTTCTTTCTCTAGTACATCCTTCTGTAATATTACACCGTGTATTTAGGAACTGGTTCTGACCCAGTTTTGGGTTCTGTTCTAGCTAACCGTGTGTTTGTGTGTAGTGTGTTCAGTGGATGAGCCACTCCCCCGAACTGCAGTCCAACATGTGGACGCTAGGGGGACGTCATGACCAAGATTTCCGGGAGGATGGAATCATAACTACCAGTATCTGAACCAGTTCGTTTGAATTCTCTTTGGAGTGAAGTCATATGGAGTTCTACTGTCACGGCGGAACTGGACCTGGGTGTTCGATAAGCGGGTAAGGCGTGGGTTGCTGTGTCCCTGCCAGTGTTCCGACCCAACCCTACGCCCCTGACGCGCTCTGTAAGTTTGGTTCTAGTAGTGTTCCGAGTGTTTGAGTGGAACGTTCCATCAGTAGTGTTCATGAAATGAGCGTGTAAAAAGGCCCAACTGTGTTTCCAACTCGGACTGTAAACCAGCTGAGCAGAACCTTTCACTGACAAACTCTGCACTGTGGTTGGTCTCTCTATTAGGCTTTCAACCAAAAGAACCCCGGATCTTATACTGGTTCCTTTCAGACTTCTTAGAACCTCGAGGTGCCATTCAGGGAACCATCCTGCATTGCCACCAACCACAGAAGTCCCAAAGTATACATCATCCACGTCAACAGGGGGCGCGCAAGCGGTTTATTGTAAAACAAGATGGCGGCGGAGCGTACAGGTCACCTGTGAGCTAGTGTTGGTGATAATAGGTTTATGTTAATAGGCTGTTTATTCTCTATACAGATTAATGAATGTTCCTCATGCACCTCTCACCGTCCTCATTTATTCATTCAAGGAACTGAACTCTAACAGTGATGTATCTCACTAAGCTAAGGCCTGTGGTGGGTTCGTCAGCTGGGGGTCTCTGTATTAGATATTAGATCTGTATGTCTTAATGATGTCTCAGAGTGCTCATTTAACACTTACAACAACGAACTAAAGATCAACCACAGGAGATCTCACCACGCTAAAGGTGGTAGTGTGTACACTGGATGACTCCAGAGACCACCACAGTCCTGTCAGCACCAGAGGACTATCCCACCGCCCCGTGTGTGTTGGAGAATGACACTGCACAGTGATCAAGAACTAAACTAAAACTAAACAGGCCATCAAATATTACATCCTCCGCAGCCCTGCTCAGCTCTTTCACTTGTATTCAACATCTTTTAAAGGGGAAAGGGGGGGATTCAGGGGCCCTATTCCACTATCAGTCAAGTCATATCTGGTAACACTTTACAATAAGGGTACATTAATTAACAGTACTTATGACAGTAATAAGCATTAATAAACAGTTCAGTAATGTCATAACAGATCATTAACTAATGTTACATTAGGCTGTATTAAGTGATTTGTAATCATTAGTATATGTTGAAATAATGTCTCAGTAAATCATTATATAATTATTAATAAATGGTTAAGTACTGTTTTAATTGCTCATTAACTACTGACAAACACAGAAATGAAGTAAATTTTACATGTGATTTATAACCATTAATAAATGTTAGGTAAAGTCTTAACTAGTCATTAACTAATCTTTAATAAATGATTAAGTGTTGTCTTAACAATTTATTTACTGCTGATACAAAAAGACTGAAGATTGTTTTTGCTTTTATTATAAGCCTTAATTGTTAAACGCTTAAATAATGTCTTTAATATCATTAACTAATTGGAGTAATGGTAGTTAATATTATTTTAGATATTAAGAAGTTTATTAATGTGCTAATTAAAGCCCTTCTAATCAACTTTTAGAATTACATAGAGTGTAAGACATGATGAACCATTATTTACTCACAATTAAATACTCATACATTTTGAAATATTACTATTTAAGCAATTGCACTGCAGTGACACCTTTGCAGAGTGTAGTACAGACTGTTATAACTCATAAAATTAAATTAAATTATTTTTAAAGCATACACATTACAATAATGTTAAGGTATGTAAGATATGTTTCTATGTAAAAAAAAATATATATATAGTAAAGTCTTGTATTATTCCAGGTCATGGTTAAAACAACTAAAAACATTAAAGAAGCGTTTCTATATCAATAAAGTTGATAAAGTTAATAAAGTTAGTTATAAATGATGCATAGAAAGACTCGACACCCGTTCATACTAGCTGGACGGACCACCAGTCATTAGCTAGCTAGCTAATGTTGCTGGTAAATTGGCTTTCTAGAAGATAACGTCAACATGAAACATTTAGCTAGTAACTTACCATTTTCAGTGGTTGATTTGTTGTGCTGTTTTCAGTCTGTTTTCTTCTTGATGATCAGCCTAGTCTGAGGCGGCATTTTTCGAGGTGGCTGGTTAATTTTGGCTACATGAACGCGCAATATTTTAAGAGGCATCAGCCAATCACCGAAGAGCAGAGTACAGTAACACAGAGATGAATCTAAATACTTAATCGGTAAGTATTGTGATTTTGTTATTTATCAAAGCACGTTAAAAAATGACGTTATGAGATGTATGTTTATATTTTGCTGTCGACTTGGTTTGCTAGATATCTGCCTTGCTAGCTTAATTGGTTTTTATGCATTCATAGAGAGATGTTATAAACTTTTTAAAAAGCCATGTTCCAAACACTCCTGCATTCTGTTCTCTTCAGTATCCAAAAGAGCCTGCAAGTGTTGTGTATCAGATTTAGTTATAAATGTAATGTTACACATCAGGAATCCAGTACATTATAGATTGAAACAATAGAATAAAAAATAATTCCATGTTGTGTTTGTATGTATCTGAACTTCCATTTGATTGCGAAGACTAATCCTAAAAGTGCCGTTCTGAGGAATTTTAGGCAGGAGGTCTGACACCCCCCCACCCCCACCCTCCAGGTAGAGGTACAAGGTAGAGGGAGTGCTGGATTGTCTATTTTCATATATAGTGTGAAACTGGGTTGCAGGTACTGTTAATTGTCATACCATTTGCTTCAGTGTCTAAAGAGCAGCAGCAGGATTAGTTGCTTAATGACATAATAATTATTTTCACTTAACAGTGTTGGGTGTATGAGTTTGAGTGTAAAAAGGAGGCTTCATATGTATAGATTTTATAGTCAATATATTTCAGTTAAATTACATGTATTCTAACTTTTTGAGAGAAATAGCATTTGTAAAAGAATTCTGCGCAAGAAATGCGTCTGAAAAAGGGATTTTTAAAAAAAAAATTTAAATACATGTGGTGAAGAAGAATGTGGGCCGACAGCATAATAGGCCAATTCTGAAATTGGTTCAGGGTAGGCATGCCCTTCTCCCGCTCATTGTGCAGTACATTGGTTTGTGGACTCTGTAACATCAACCATCCACAGAACTTGGAGAGAGCATGAGCCATATACAGAGGGATGGTATGGCGACTGGGAGGGAACAGGACAGAGGCCCTATTAAAAGAGCAGTAACTGAGTGGACCTATTGCCTAGCAAACCACCGCAATGATGGGCCTTTTGGGAGACTGATGAAGGACATTCGGAAAATGTACCCATTGTAAAAAGCGATACCCCTATCACCCTCAGTTAAATTTTCAATTTAATTCAGTCATTTTGGTAATAGGACCCGATTTTGTTTGTTATTCATGAATGTTAAAAAGCAGAACATGTAAAAAATATTCTAAACCTTGTATTGTCAATGATATTAGCCTATGGTTCTATGGTTTCTTTATAGTTAATTCAGAATTTATTACAACAATTACAGCTAGTTTACACTGATTAGCTGCTTCGCCGTGAACCATGCACAATGCTTCACAGATGTCTATGGTTTCTGATGATTTATTAGATTAATAGTAGTTAGGTAATACTTATTCAACATTTTAAGCATGTATGGGAGCTTCCTGAAGTAACTGTTAATATAAAAAATAAAATGGTATGTGGTCAACTTCACAATAAAGATGTGTTTCAAATGCTTGCTAAGCATATTAAGTTATCAGATTTTTAATGTGTCTTTTTAGAATGAGAATTGTGCAGCACATTAATTAATGCTTAACTGACATTGATTAATGTTTACTGTGTGCTCTTGTGTGTTTATAAACTGTTACTAAAGGTATATATGTTTCCACTTCACAATAAGGGTACCAAATACATGTAATTAAGGGTTATAAATGTTTAAGTAAGGCTTATTAAGCACAAATACATGAATTATATATATTAATTGATATTAATAAACACACTCTAGTACTCTTGTATGTATCACAACTTATAAGATATGGTCATCACAATAAGGGTCCTCCATTAAGTCATTATTAATAAGTAATACGTTCAAATATAATTCATTATATTTTATTAAATCTATAAAGTACAGAAATGTACTTGATCATCTACATGAAGTCAATAGAGTCTGTCCACAGAGCTCAGCCTTTATCAAGACATCATAACTTGGAGAATGGTAAGTAAGATATTGTTTTATACCGGTAGTTGCCAACACTGATTCTGGTGTATCCTCTCTTTCCTGCTCTAGCATAGCCACCTCAGGAGGGGCTTGTTAATTGTTGAGTTATTTTTTGTAAAAGCATCTTAGTATGTGCTTTATGGTTATTGTCACATTAATTAGCACATTAATAAACTTCTTAATATCTAAAATAATATTAACTATCATTACTCCAATTAGTTAATGATATTAAAGACATTATTTAAGCGTTTAACAATTAAGGCTTATAATAAAAGCAAAAACAATCTTCAGTCTTTTTGTATCAGCAGTAAATAAATTGTTAAGACAACACTTAATCATTTATTAAAGATTAGTTAATGACTAGTTAAGACTTTACCTAACATTTATTAATGGTTATAAATCACATGTAAAATTTACTTCATTTCTGTGTTTGTCAGTAGTTAATGAGCAATTAAAACAGTACTTAACCATTTATTAATAATTATATAATGATTTACTGAGACATTATTTCAACATATACTAATGATTACAAATCACTTAATACAGCCTAATGTAACATTAGTTAATGATCTGTTATGACATTACTTAACTGTTTATTAATGCTTATTACTGTCATAAGTACTGTTAATTAATGTACCCTTATTGTAAAGTGTTATATCTCACCACACTAAATGCTGTAGTGTGTTTGTTTTAATAAATGTAATAAAAGTGGTTTTGTTCTGCAGTAGGTGTGTGTGTTGTGTGTGGGTGGAGTTATGGCAGGTGTTGGTTAAGTCTGGTTAGGTCCATATCTGCGTTTCTTCATACAGCTTTATAGAAGTATCAGATTTTCAGATTACTGTGTATTTCAGTACGGTTCAGGTCTTCATACATAACACCAACCGGCTCCTCATCTCTCTGAAACTCGTACGTTTTAAACTGAACCCACACTTTAGAGACGGTCCCTAGTTGGAACCTACACCTGCTGCAGTGGTTCTGGTTTAATCAGACGTACTGGGGGGATGGCCAGTCATCACATCAGCCTAGCTGTACCAAGCTAAATCAGCCTAGCTGAACCGAGCTACATCAGCCTAGCTGAACCGAGCTACATCAGCCTAGCTGTACCGAGCTACATCAGCCTAGCTGTACCGAGCTCCACGTTCGTGGTATGAGTGAGCCAGGGTTTAACTCACAGTTAGCTCCAACCCTGACATCTTACGACTCTTCACGCACCCTCCAGAGCAGCGAGAGGGAAACGGTCCTCTAATTCAGAGGGTCCAGATCAGACCGTGATGTTCCTGTGGCCTCGGTAATGTTGGTGTTGTAGTGATGTACAGAGACACAGAGAGGACAGAGGCGTGTTAATGCTAGTAGGAGATCTGAGACCTCTTTATTATCACACAGCAGGACACATCACACTCATCCATGTGCTGCTGGATTAGGCGCAGAAGTGATCACACGATCGATCCAGTTTCTGTAGAGCGGGTGACAGATGTTCTTGAAGTATGAACGCTTTAAATGTTTTTTATTAAGGTATGGAGGGCCACCGTTCAGCACTCCATACAGCAGATTATCCCAGACGAGGCTCCCGCCGGAATCACCCTGTAAACACAGCAGGCAGTAGTTTGTGGACTGTGTAGCTATATTACAGTCAGAACACACGACTGATGTAGGACTGTAGGTAAACTTACTGGATTGGTTGCGACATGTGGATGTTCAACACAAACACATGACCCAGGAGTATAAGGGGAATTCTTGAAATTTGAACAGGCATTTGGTGCTCCTTCACACGCCACAACCCTGGTGTTTCCAACGCGAAGCTGATCTGCGATGCGGGGTTCTAGGGATGATAAAGAGATGCTGGTCATGTGACTCTACAGTCCGATTCATTTTAAAAGCACTTCATTCATTTAACAAGCAGTCTTACTTATCTTTCGCCGCAGCTTCTTAAAAATATTTGGTAGACCAAGCTTTGCGTCTGTCCAGCCATAAAAACTAACATCCTGGCCAGCACCTGGAGCAGGACAGGGCCTGGGGGGTAGCTGGATGGTGGGAAACCCAGGAACTTGTTGAGGGTTATTTCTGTTTCTCAGTTTTAGCAGCATGAGGTCGTGTCTTTCTCCGTTGTCACAGCACAAGTGTTTTGCAGCGACGTCCCACTCTTCTCCTTGTGCATTGGGGTGAGCATTCAACACTGCCACTAGTTTCCTAAACAGCACCCAATAAGAGAAGGAGAACTGAGTTCAGAGCACACCTGTACTACACTACCTGCACTTCTTCATCATTTACTGTGTTAAGTAATATAGAACTATATATATATATATATATATATAAAAAGAAAAAGTTATATAGAACTATAGGTCAAGTTTTGCCTCTCACGGGGCATGCTCAACTACAGTGAAGAATAAACAGGATGCTCCATGATGATATCAGAACAATATCTTTTTCAGTAATGCTAATTCAGGTGTATTTATTAAAAATGCTGATATCCTAAAAATGTTTACAGTGTTACTGTACCTTAGTCCAATGCTTCAGTTTTTTTTTATTTTCAGTCAAAACAGCCATTAAGTACAAGATATTCATGTTTTAAATGTTTGTGAGCCTGTTGGATATAAAACTAGAAATGTGGTTATGTAATTTAACTGTATTACTAGGCAGTTGCTAGGTAGTTGCAAATACAGTGGGGTGTGAAAGTTTGGGCAGCGTTGTTAATTTTCCTGATTTACCTTTATAAAGCATTAATTGTTTGGATAAAAAAATTGCGTTAAATATATCATATAGGGGACAAATACAGTGATATTTGAGAAGTGAAATGAAGTTTATATGATTTACAGAAAGTGTGCAATAATTGGTTAAACAAAAGTAGGCAGGTGCATAAATTTGGGCACCAAAGAAAAAAACCTTTAGTAGATCCTCCTTTCGCAGAAATACCAGCCTCTAAACGCTTCCTATAGCTTCTAATGAGAGTCTGGATTGTGACTGAAGGTATTTTAGACCATTCTTCTTTACAAAACATCTCTAGTTCATTCAGGTTTGATGGTTTCCGAGCATAGACAGCTCTCTTTAAGTGACACCACAGATTTTCAATAATATTCAGCTCTGGGGACTGAGATGGCCACTCCAGAACATTGTACTTGTTCCTCTGCATGAATGCATTAGTAGATTTTGAGCAGTGTTTAGGGTCGTTGTCTTGTTGGAAGATCCAGCCCCGGGTGTTTTTCTTGGAGTGCTGTGTTTTTTTTCCTCCATGCATAACGGACCTTGTTATGCCCAAATAACACAGCACCTTATTCCAAAATGAAGCTGGCTTGTCCAAATGTGCTGTAGCATACCTCAAGCGGCTCTGTTTGTGATGTGGGCGGAGAAAAGGCTTCCTCTGCATCACCCTCCCATACAGCATCTCCTTGTGTAAAGTGCGCCGAATAGTTGAACGATGCACAGTGACTCCATCAGCAGCGAGATCATGTTGTAGGTCTTTGGTGCTGGTCTGGGGGTTGACTCTGACTGTTCTCCTCATCCTTCGCTTCTGTTTATTCCAGATGTTTCTTGGTCTGCCACTTCGAGCCTTGACTTGAACTGTGCCTGTGGTCCATTTTCTCACAAAGTGTTTCTCACGGTGGAGACTGAAAGCTGAAATCTCTGAGAGAGCTTTCTGTATCCTTCCCCTAAACCATGACGGGGAACAGTCTTTGTTTTCAGGTCGTTTGAAAGTTGTTTTGAGACTCCCATGCTGCGACTCTTCAGAGAAGATGCAAAGAAGAGAAAAACTTACAACTGCCCCCCTTAAATACCCTTTCTCATAATTGGAGTCACCTGTGTATGGAGGTCAAGGGTCACTGAACTTACCAAACCAAATTTGAGTTCCAATAATTATTTCTAAAGGTTTTGAAATCAATAAAATGACAACAGTGCCCAAATTTATGCACCTGCCTAATTTTGTTTAGACAATTATTGCACACTTTCTGTAAATCATATAAACTTCATTTCACTTCTCAAATATCACTGTGTTTGTCCCCTATATGATATATTTAATGTAATTTTTTTATTCAAACAATCAATACTTTATAAAGTTAAATCAGGAAAATTAACAACGCTGCCCAAACTTTCACACCCCACTGTATATCCCAGGTGGTTACTAAGGTTTTGCTAGGCAGCTGCTATGGTGTAAAATGAATGTGAGTGAGGGGGAATGAGGGACGAATAAATGTCACACAGAGGAGTGCAGGTCAGTATGTCTGTGGATTAGAGTTTGGGGATCTGCCCTGAGTGAGTACATGCAGTTTGGTGGCTGAAGATTAAAGAGGGATGGGACTCTCTGAACGATGGAGAAAAAAGACAAACAGACGAGTGCAGATCAGACCAAAATTGTATTTGTGCTCGTGGGCCTGCCCTGAGTCCATGTGAAACGGTGTCTGTCGGTCGAGCAGAAGGACAGTAGATGGGCATGTTCTTCCCCCCCCCATTCATTCTCAATGGAAAAAAACTGTACGTCAGATCAAACAGCTGTATAGAAGAACAGCATTCCATATCAGACCACTCATTCCAGAGTTGGAATAGTGTCGGTATCTCAAAAACCGCTTGACAAGTTAGTGGAGAAAATGTGTACCAAGAAGAAGAAGTAGAAGAAGAAGAAGAAGCAGAGGAAGTTGAAGGAGACCAAGAAGAAGGTGGAGGAGAAGAAGAAGAAGAAGAAAAAGAAGAAGAAGCAGAGGAATTAGAAGGAGACCAAGAAAAAGAAGTAGAAGAAGAAGAAGAAGAAGCAGAGGAAGTAGAAGGAGACCAAGAAGAAGAAGAAGATGGAGAAGGAGAAGAAGAAGCAGAGGAATTAGAAGGAGACCAAGAAGAAGATGGAGAAGGAGAAGAAGAAGCAGAGGAAGTAGAAGAAGACCAAGAAGAAGAAGAAGAATATCTGTGTAATAACTGAAATATCTGTTCAATAAAATGTAATAAATATCTGCTAGCATTAGGCTAGCAAGCTAATAACTTCCACAGTTACAGTTTGTTTAATTCTGTGGAGTACCGGCCATGTGAACACCAGATAAATGTCGAGGCACTAACAGTCAAATGTAAGTATAACATTTTAAAGGAGCAGTCTAACGCCCAGCAGAGCCCTTTCTCTCAGCGTGAGGCCTCCTCCTTTCCTGGGCGCTAGTGGACATTAGGGCTGTGGTAGAGGGGTGATCAGATCTACAGTGTTCTGGATGAGGTGTGGATGAATATTGTTCTTACTTGCAGTTACAGTGAGCAGCAGTGATGACCCATCCGCCTGCAAGCAGGGATCCTCCACAGTGCAGTGAATCAGTACAGGTGGTACGGGTCAATTTCACATGGTGCTGGCCTTCAGTGTCACGTGCGTTACCTCCCAGGCTAGGATGTTTACGATGAACATAAACTCTCTTCTGAACCTCCCCCAGTGCGGCACCTTACAGAGGATTACAGAGAACAGCACTTTACACTTTACCCCTTACACTTTACACCTTACACTTTACACCTTATACTTTACACCACCCACTTTACACTTTACATCTTACTCTTTACACCTACACTTGACACCTTACACTTTACACCTTATACTCTCACACCCTTACACTTTACACCATACACTTTACATCATGCACTTTACACCTTACACTTTACACCACACACTTTACACTATAGACCTTACACTTTACACCACACACTTTACACCTTAGACCTTTCACTTTACATTTTACACCTTACACTTTAATAGAGAAGTGTATAATAATAATATAATAATGTAGATTCATAAACAGATTATTCTCCCTCTTACACACACTCACAGTCCATCTCTCCCTCTCACACAAACTCACTCACACACAGTCCTTTTCTCTCAAACACACACACTCATATAGCCTCTCTCTCACACACACACACACACAAACTTCCACACACACAGTCTGTTCTTCTCGCACTCACACACAGTCTTTTGCAACACATGACTCTACAGTCTGTTAGGGTTGGCTGCTGGATAATGTGGACATCAAGCAAATGTCCCAGGTAAAGTCTAATCAGCCAGTTTAGTCACTGTGAGCTGTATTATAACAATTTCATGATTGTACATAAAAATGCTTAATACGGAAATTAAAATATATTTTGAGTCACTTTAGGAGAGTCATTCAGATCTACAGCTGTTTTTAAGTGCGCTTCTAGACAGTCCCTGAAATACCATCTCAAATATTCCAAACATTCCCATCAGCATCAAATCTTCTGTTGAAAACTACACATATCCATTTAATGTCAACAATGTAAAAAAAATCTATAATTTAAAGTAAAATATATCCTGGTAATAATGTTCCTCCAAATTACATGATATGATAAAGAATGACAGTTAAACCTTCAGAGCAGAAAGAATCAAAGCTGGTTCTGCTCTCCCTCACCCACTAAACGCCATTACCATCACCCAACCTGTAGTTTCATGGAGTACAATTAGGAGGTATATGACATCACAGTGCCACGTTGGCAGCGCACCAGTAGAGGGACATTAGAAACTCAACAGGTCCTCATTTTAATAACCCCACGTCCCCATACAGGTCCTACATCATATGTACTAGTACTGAGCTGTATCCTCTGTACAGGTACACGCCTCCTGTCAGGGTTCTGTAGGTGGACCAGTACTTTTGGACCTCTTAGCCAGACCTGAAATAACCCGTCCTAAAGGTCACGTATTATAAAGTACAGCAGCAGCTCACCTGCCAGCATCAGGAGAAACAGGCTCTTCATCATCTTCATCATGATGGTCTTCCTCCCCCTGCAGTGAGTCTGATACTGAGAGCTTTTAAACCCTACAGTATCGCCCAGCAACCAATCAGGTTCTCACACCCAGCTCAGACTGTCCCCGCCCACCAACGGCCCACTGAAGATGCTTTGAATGGAGGTGGAGATAAGGGTACAGTGTCGGAGGGTTCCTCCGCTCACACACAGTCCCTTTAATACCACCACCACCTACCACCACCTACCACCACCTACCACCACCTCGCCGCTCACACACAGTCCCTTTAATACCACCACCACCTACCACCACCTCGCCACTCACACACAGTCCCTTTAATACCACCACCACCTACCACCACCTCGCCGCTCACACACAGTCCCTTTAATACCACCACCACCTACCACCACCTACCACCACCTCGCCGCTCACACACAGTCCCTTTAATACTGATACAGAATGGAAATATGATCCTGCAGACTTCATTACAGTCTCATCCAGCCCACAGTTAGCAGGTTAGCATCACCTGACAACAACCACCACCGCCTAACACCACCTCGCAGACAGCACCTACCACCACCACCACCTACCAGCACCTCGCCGCCACCACCTACCACCGCCTACCACCACCTACCACCCCCTACCACCACCTCGCAGACACCACCTACCACCACCTCGCCCCCCCAACCTACCACATCCTACCACCGCCTACCACCACCTCCTACCGCCACCTACAGAAAGTAGAGAAAGTAGACGCTAAGGCTTCATAATTAGGAGCTGATTAGACTCCATACCTGCTTTAGATTAACATGGTGTTAGTTATTAGGTGAAACTGATTATTATTATAACCACACCTGTATGATAAAACCACACAGAGAAACACACACACCTCCAAACCTAAACACGGGGGGCTACTGTTTCACACACACACACCGCCGCCATGACGATAATGAGAACGCTATGAACCGGGAGCTTATAGTCATGAAGGGAGACGTGTGGAGGAGTCACAGCAGATTTCCTCTACTGGTCGTGTGTTTCTACATAACAGAGACTTCATTATGGTCAGCCTAGAGATCCCTCTCAGGAGACAGGTCCAGTAGATCAGAACCTCCTTCAAAGCACTGCCGTAGAGAGGGTCCATCTCAGGGGGACTATAGAGCGCTGCATGTTCTTCACTGGGACGTTTGTCTCTCCATTGTAGGAGCCCTGTTAGCTCACTGTCTACAGGGAACGTCTATATAGCACCTACACAGCCCACATCAGGAAGGACAGAGAAGGGATCTGCTGATCTGGGTGTTCCTCTGGTGTTCCTCTGGTGCTCCTCTGGTGTTCCTCTGATGTTCCTCTGGTGTTCCTCTGGTGCTCCTCTGATGTTCCTCTGGTGTTCCTTTGATGTTTTGTGTCACTACCTAATGCTGAAAGGATGTTCATGAACAGCGACTCGGTTCCAGCTGGAAGCTTAACGTTTATGTAAATGAGCTCCTATAAACTAACCTGGATTTGCTTATAACGGAGATGACTGAGTCTAGAGTGAAAATGATTTGACTGGACTCCAGAGATGATCCAAGTGTACACTGGAAGTGATACTGGCCCTGAAATAAGATATGCAAAGTTACGGCAGGTTTTTTCAAACATGACACGTAACAGCCCCTCTGAACATCTCCATGTAGACTTTACCAGCTACAGCTCAGCACCGACTTCACCTGGACGGTCCGCCTGGACTCTCCTGTTCTGGGGTCACATACTGGTAGCACAATTATAATAACAGCTGCTGAAACTAAATCTCCAAAATGACCCAACATGAAAACTTTACAGTAGAAGGAAAGAACATCCAATCAGATTTATTTATATGGCGCTGATGTTCCAAAGCAGCTTCACAGAAATACAGTAATAATAATCCATACAATAAACCATTCATTCAACACGATTTACTGAAAGTTAATTTAGTTTGTGGCATTTAAATGTCCTATTAATATAATAATAATAATAATAATAATAATAATAATAATAATAATGATAATGGGTTTTGGTACTGTGGCCATCTGAAAGTGCTTCATAGAAGGGAGATAAACTTAGAGACCAGGATAAACACCAGAGACGTGTAGAGTTCTACTGGGCCCTGTGATCAAAACAGCATCGCTAAAGAGTCCTAGAGAGGCAAAAACCAGGAGGCGCCTACTGACTGCTCCTCACATGACAGAGAATGATTTACTGGTCTACCTTAACGCTCTCTCTGAACACCTGTGCTTCTGTAAATGGGTGCCGTTAAGAAGTGCCCTCTACTCCGCCCACCTGATAGTATTCCAAAGTGTGAGCATCCCTACAGCCGCCCACCTCATGAAACTCATTCCTAGATGCTCTCCCCCTGTAATGTACCTCTGTACTCTGGGAAGTGAAAGTGCTGCATGAAATTAAATGATCTACATTAATTTTAGTAACTTTTAGAAGCAAAGTGAATTATATTTAATAGAGTTCAGTTACAGTGTAATTAGCTGTTTAGACCTGGTCCACTTCCTCAGGCTTAACTCAAACTGAAGACCTGTTTAAGGAAAAGGTCATCTGATGTGAAACCAGGTAACAGTGTTGGTGAATCCCGATTCCACATTCTCACTGTGGGACTAGTGAGCATACTGGGGGTATGCCCCCCCCCCCCCCCCCCCCCCCCCAACTCATTCTAATCAGGATGTTCTGGTGTAAATCAGCTGATCAGGGGTCAGTAGTGGATATTAATCTGAACTGAATTAACATTAAACACAGTAAAGCTCCAACACTGAGTTACTACCCAACACTACCGCCGTGCTCGGGAGGGTAAACTGTTAGAGCATGGCCACTGTGCTGCTGGAGAAACAGTCGAGTTAGACGGCTCCTCCCCCGGCCAGCTACTGACCACTCAACACTGAGGGGAGATCCAGTTAATCTTAAACAAGCCCAACGTTTCATGTGCAACTGTACTCACTCACACACACCGTCTATCTCTCACACACACACCTACACACACACAGCTAGGAGGCTCCAGGATCCAGGATGGAGCTGTCGGCCGAGGGAGAGCACGTCTATGCGGTGGAGAGCATTGAGAGGAAACGGATCCGGAAGGTGCGGGTCAGGGCTTTCAGCTTTAGTTTGCAGGGAGAGCTGTGAAGTGTGTACCTGTGTTAATGCATTAGAGCAGATCAGGTGTGGCTCTCTCAGTGCTGCTGGCGTACCTGTAGATCTGATAATCTGATCTTCATTAAAGATGGTGTTATTAATTCTCTGCAGGGGAGACCTGAGTATCTGATCAAGTGGAGCGGCTGGTCATCGCAGTGAGTGTCCACTTCATCCCACATACGCTCCTGTTTCTCCTGCTATTGCTGCTTCTCCTGCTGCTTCTGCTCCTGATGCTCCTGTAACACCTGCTAATAGCGGAGCCTGTTAGTCCTGGTATGTGAGTTCAGTACGTCATTCTCCACCAACATTACACCATCACTAATATCAGAGGGTCACTGCACTCAGAGGAGTAAGGCCAGGCTGGGAATAAGGCCAGGTTGGGAATAAGGACAGGTTGGGTATAAGGACAGGTTGGGAATAAGGCCAGGTTGGGAATAAGGCCAGGTTGGGAATAAGACCAGGTTGGGAATAAGGCCAGGTTGGGAATAAGGCCAGGTTGGGAATAAGGCCAGGTTGGGAATAAGACCAGGTTGGGAATAAGACCAGGTTGGGAATAAGGCCAGGTAGGGAATAAGACCAGGTTGGGAATAAGGCCAGGTTGGGAATAAGACCAGGTTGGGAATAAGACCAGGTTGGGAATAAGGCCAGGTAGGGAATAAGACCAGGTTGGGAATAAGGCCAGGTTGGGAATAAGACCAGGTTGGGAATAAGACCAGGTTGGGAATAAGGCCAGGTAGGGAATAAGACCAGGTTGGGAATAAGGCCAGGTTGGGAATAAGACCAGGTTGGGAATAAGACCAGGTTGGGAATAAGGCCAGGTAGGGAATAAGACCAGGTTGGGAATAAGACCAGGTTGGGAATAAGACCAGGTTGGGAATAAGGCCAGGTTGGGAATAAGACCAGGTTGGGAATGAGGCCAGGTTGGGAAAAAGGCCAGGTTGGGAATAAGGCCAGGTTGGGTATAAGGCCAGGTTGGGTATAAGGCCAGGTTGGGAATAAGGCCAGGTTGGGAATAAGGCCAGGTTGGGAATGAGGCCAGGTTGGGAATAAGGCCAGGTTGGGAATAAGGCCAGGTTGGGACTGAGCGGCTGATTTTGTCTGTGGTTACAGTAGAACTTGAGCAGGTAAATTAAAGTCAGTGAAATATGAGCAGTTATTTATAAATGGGATGAATCTCTGTGAAACATAGAGAGGCTGATAGATACGGCTGATTTTATAAGAAATATCACTTTCTGACTTCATTTCATAAAGAAACCCCACCAACAGTCTTCCAGACCCTCTCGTTTTATAGGCTGTATCTGATGTGTGAGCGTGGCACATTCTTATTAATCGCTTTATTCGCCTCATATCGTGTATTAATAGGGCGGATCAGTTATCAGAACATTTTGTTGGTAATAATTTTATAGGGGTTGGGATCAGAGCCAGCCGATGGCATGAGGAGTATAGGTGGATGTTAGGGGTGCTGTCTGTTCATAGCGACGCCCCACCTGAGGGAACAAAGTTAATTCTTACTTTTACCTTTTTACTCTCTTTATTAAATACTACAAACAGCCACAACACAGTAACATCAAAGTACTAATACAAACCACCTCGGCACAGCAACCCCACCTCTCCATGCTCTAGTTAGACAGACGATGTGGTGGGGATGGTGGAAGGGATGGTGGAAGGAGGGAGTGAAAATGTGATAACACTGAGCACATAGATTAGCTAACAACACAGCAGCAGCTGCTGGATATCTGAAATGCTGGAGTCCTCTGGAGCCCAGGGAGGAAGAACAGAACAGGATGAGGGACAGAGGGGATGAGATGAGACGTGATGAATGAATACTCTAACTGTATTTTGTCAGATGCTCGGAGCAACGTTAGCTAGCTCCAGAATGTTTGGTAACTGAATAAATAGCTAGCTAGCTAGAGTTAGCGTCAGTTCCTCCCACCCTAACTCTGTTAGGAGCAGTGTGGAGGCTGTGAAGGTGCTCTGAGGGGAAGTAGCCTTCAGCATTCTGATAATTACACTTTGTGTGCTGAGCGAACCGTCCACTGTCTGTCAGAGGGACACATTTACTGACCTCTTAGCCTGGCCAGCTAGCCCGTGTTAGCCCTGCTAATAACAGTGGACAGTGTCTGCTTTAGTCAGTAAGTGATATGAGACTGTAGATCTCCACCTTCAGTTCAGGCACCGTGTCTGGTAGGTACAGTAAACAGCAGCACCGTGTGGGAGGAGTGCTCTGGACTGAGTACCGGCCCGGTGTGTGAACGCTGGGTGTGATAGTGTCCTGATGGTGTTCAGACTGTCGGAGGATCTAATGTGTCTTACCTGCTGTTATCACCTGGGTTCCACCATCCGAGGGGCACCAGTCAGAATCCTCCCTAGGGCGTCACGGGACATCAGGCCGGCTCTGGTTAAGAGCATGTTAGCATTAGCACTAAGCTAACTTTACTGTATGGTAAACATTAGCAAGCATGGCAGTTCGGGGCAACTTAGAACTCAAAGTTCTCAAATTAGAGCTGTGTTAGAATGCAGGAAACGTTTTATTTGGTTGTTTGAAAATATCGTCTAGGTGTTGTAGACTGATTTAGGAGTTCTAACATTCCCCAAATCCAAACTGATTTATCAAGCTTTTCTGAAGTGCCACTTATTTATTTATTTATTGTATATAAAAGTTAATTATTATAAAAGTATAACCAATAATCAACAGACTTAAATTAACACACAAGTTTGTTATATCTATTTAAATTTGTGTGGGTTCTGTGTTATGTGGTTCTACTGTGTGGTATGTTAAGGGTTATTTGGTGAAATATTGACACAGCTATGTATACACGTCTAATAAATAACTAACCACCAGAAGAAATTAAACCAGGCTGGAAGTAAAATATTTGGTTTGTGATGGACGTTTTCATTTTATGTCATGTGTGTCAAAAATAACCAGCCAAACTGAACAGACACTTCGTCTATTCCACATCAGACACAAACACACCTGTGAGGTTTTCCACAAATCAGCCTGGCGTGGATGCAAACATATCCTCAAAATTTCCCACTGATAAAAACTATTTTATAATAATAACTCTTTTAAGCAGCTGAATAAATCAAATACTGATTTTTGTGCGGTGGAAAGATCCCCAGAATTACACTGGTTAAAATACAGGCACCAAAATTATTCATCTTTAGTTAGCGAAATACTGTATAAATTCAAGAGGTTTGCGACTACTGAATGTTTGGACTTCCGCCTGAGATCACCGAGGCTGGATGGCTCCCTGTAGAACAGTTTAGTTTATTTTTGGGTGGAAAAAGACAAATAAACTACAGGGGTCTTTATATTACTGGCTATTTTATAGGGATGTTTATAAGTAATATATATAATATTCAAATACACAGGTTAAACGACTCATGTATGACTTGGTGCCTGTACACAGCAGGGTGTATAAAAATATTTGTTATTGTGATTTGATATTGTATATATATTTTATATATTAAGCTTTAAAAATAAAAATATATGGATTTAACAAAGTTAGCTTAAAGTTTATTAACTTTAACTATAAAAAAGTTATAGTGTATAAAATAGATGTATTTTTGGAGCATGAAATCTTTTCTGCTTAATTAGAGTAATGAATATGAAAATAAATAATTTAATGTGTCTGCAGCCGCCCTGCCTACTTCATATTACACACATAATGTTCAGGTCAGTTCGAGCCAGCAGTGAGAACAGAGGATACAAAGAGTCAAAACATCAAATTTAAACCCACACTGAGTCCACACATCCTTTAATATTATATCATAATAAAACTTATATTACTTATGGTTTGTTTAGGATTGAAAGGGTTACGCTTGGTTGACGCTGAACAGAGAATTTTATGTTTGAAATAACAGTATTTTTATTAAAGCCTGCATGACAGAATATATGTTGAAAAAGTTTCAATAAAATAATAAAGAAAATAGCAATAAAAAATGACACCACCTGTAAAACTGGAGTTTTAGATTTCAACACATTATATTTTTGGCTTATAATATTTACAGATATGATTTTACGTCATAATCCACTACCTTGGAAACAGTAAATACAGATCTAAAATATTCACAGAATATTTACCAAGTCTTCAAAGAAAAATTAACAGGAGAGGACAAAATATATATATGATATATTAGCTACATGACATCATCCAATATATCACCAACTGAATCATGCTCACGAAGCACATTAGTGTGGGTGTGTGTATGTGTGTGTGTGTGTGTGTGTTACACTCCTAGAACCTTCACACAGAGAGTTGTCCAGTAACACTTGTGATGTCACTGGACTTGCTTCTAAATATTATTATTTCTTGACTATATTAGATCTACGCTGTCTAAACAACATGGTAATGGGTTGCATATGCTCTGCACAGTTATGACTGAACATCAGCTGAAAGACAAACTAGTGCAGATGTGTTTTATTGATTTGTGAAGAAGGAATGTACACGGTTTAAGTTTAAATGAATGAAGTTCATCATGTTTATGGGTCATTAGTTCTCTAAGATGGGCAAGCTGAGATGTGAAGCTGTATGTGGGCTGATCATTTAACAAAGACATTCTACAGAACGGTTTCCCTGCTTCATTTGAATTTCACTGACCGTTTACATCGGGAGTGTCCTGCTTTTTCTTGGTGAGATCCGGGTGGTGGAGACACGACGGCTCATGACCAGGTCCTGGTAAGCGGGACAACGTTTAAAAACCGCTGTGATACAGGCCCCTGGTGTACGCTTGATCTCAGCTCATTTCTGGAATAAACTCATCCAAATGAGTTGAGAGTCCCATCAGATTGTTGGTGTGTGGAGGTGTGAACAGTTTGTGTCTCCCCGACACTAGAACACACTACTGTGTGGGTGGGAAAATGATAAATCACATTACTATGATTTATGCTTTTGAAGTTAAACAGTGTCCTCCTTTAACCTGCATGTGAAGCAGCTGCCAGTGTGTGAGGGAAGCGATTTGTGTGTCTGAGGACCTATTAGGGACAATCT
>JAMWET010003428.1:0-36785 GCA_024036415.1 Prochilodus magdalenae | reverse complement strand
TGCTCTGGCACACACCTGTTGAGAAAAAGACATGGGTGGAAATGGGGAAAGAACATAGTAAACCAGTGGTCTTTCAGAAGTGCCAAAGTCCCTGATGCAGACTTCAGCAGTGTTGGGTGCATTATGATGCGAGTGAGGATTTACTGGCTGGCCTGTGTGATGCCTCTTCCATGACGTAGTGGGATTCAGTGTTTTTCGCACGCGCATGCTGGATCGCTCTGATTAGTTTTGACCTCATTGGGATTTGTGTCTAGACTGCTTCAGTGCAGCTGTAAAGAATTACCTCCCAGTTGGATACGTAGAATGGTCCTAGTCGTTGAGCCTTTGGAGGTAAAGTGTTTCACAGCTATCTGTATGGGAGAAAATTCCCAATAGCTACAGATCAGAAGCCACTCCTTACTTTGTGCAGTGAGTTGAAAGGAGTGCTGCAGATGCCCTAACCAAGGATCCAGAGACGGGCGGTGACATTGCACGCATATGAATATACTATTCTACATAAAGCAGGGAAGGATCACAGGAACGCAGATGCACTCAGCCGTCTGCCAGTAGAAGTGACTGGAGCACTGCCGGAATGAAGAGAGAGTGCTGTTGCTGGACCAAATGGACACATCCCTAGTTACAGCCAGACTGGTACAGAAATGGAACCGACAGAGAGCAAGGTGATTGGTGCATTGGTGCGTGAGTATGTACTAATTGGGTTGGCCATCCAAAGTAACAGATTCCCGATTTTTGGCATCATTCACAATAGAGACAGGAGGAACTCGGGTACCAAACGATGTGGGTGTGTATTATGGGGTGCTAGAGCCATTGTCCTATTACCGGGGGGTTAAGACAAGCTGTGCTAAAGCAAGTTACACCAGCCACTATCTGGTGTAACTCTAATAAAGCCTTAGTACGCAACTACACTTGGTGGCCAAAGCTAGTTCCACTACATCCCCTGGGAATGGCCAGACACAGCGCATGGAGGCAGAGTACATGCAGACTAATGCTGGAACTTTCCATGCAGGGAAAAATGGGTTCCTGATGACTCACTGATTTGGGGCCCATCAAAATGGATGGACGCATACCCACCTCAGTTGCCTCCACCACTTCTGTCACTATTGAATGCCTGAGGAAAGAGTTTCAGTCAGCACGGTAATTCCAGAAACGCTGGGTAACGGATATTGGGACAATGCGTCACCACAGTAGTGATTTTACAGAGTTCAGGACCAGAAGTGGCATTAAAATTACCCCCAACACGTCACCACAAGCTCCGGACCACACCTCATTCAAACAGACTTTTACAGAGAGAGCGTCCAAACATTAAAGGAGTCTTCCTAAAAAAAGACCACTGATGGAGGCATGGGGAGACCAGAGTATCCAGAGCACTATTCAGTTATCGAATATCACCCCCCAGGAACCACAGGCAGATCACCAGCCGAGCTTCTGCAAGGAGAAGGAGACTACGCTCCACCTCTACGATCTACTCCACTCCAACTTCAACTATCAAAGGTAAAGTGGTACAGCAAGCAATTACGAACAAAAGCTGTAGGGGCAATGACCAGCATGCCAGGGGAAGAATCCTCATGGAAGGGGGTCCTGTTCATACACAACGGAACTTTTGGATCAGGACCTACTTGGATTCCTGGAGCAGTCGAGCAGTAGAACCCGGGCCTGTAATCCTGTAAGGTAGCATTGGAAAATGGCAGGGGTTAGTTTGGAGGAGTGCATATTGACCATGGTGTAACTCAGAAGTGCTTTCAATACTCTTCAGTGAGTGACTGACGTGAGGGAGAACTCCTCGCAGGTACGTTGCTCTGTCCATATGACGTTTGTTCTGCTAGTGATGAGTTCCCCAACCCGACTAGGGTAAGAAATGCACCCTGGGGCTGGAATGGTAGCCTAGGGGTCCTGAAGTCCCTTACTCAGTGGATTTACTGAACACCATGGACTGTCTTTGTGTTTTTATAGTTTTATTTAGAACGTGCGCGGGGAGATTGAGTTTTTCATTCAGAAGGGGAAGGAATGTAGTGAACTGTTCCTTTTGTTAGTAATTTAGCATGTGTTCTTTTCTAGTCTAGGGTGGCAGGAAGTAGTTTTCCGTTAGTTCTGCCGATCATGAAAGCTGTAATGGAATGTTACCGGTCCTGACTCCGAACTGAATGTATCGACTGCATCTAGTAATCTGTCAGAAAAGAAAAGAAAAAAAAAAAAAAAAAGAAAAAAAAAAAAAAAAAAAAGGGGAAAAAAAAAAACAAAAAGTTCCATTTTTCCAGGTTTCCAGCTTTTCAAGCTGCTGAAAGTCCACTAAAACCGCCGTGCTTTTCCCATGCATTGTGTAGCCTGTGACGTTGCTAACAGCTAGCTAAGTATTAGTAAGGCAGACCTAGCTAGCGATGAGGCTACATCTATAGAGTTACAGGTCTGGTCGTTACAAGACACTGCAGTGAAAGCTTTATGGTCTAAAATGAATGGTAGAAGAATTAACCCTAAGCTGTGGTGAAGTTATCAGAGTCATCAGCTTAAATCTAGCACTTCAGCCTCAATAGCGCACGAGGTCAACAAATCAACCACAACAACGGTAGTAACAGATACTTTAGATATATATCTAGATACACCCTGCTGAACAGGTCAGCTCACACCAGCATAGAGTTCATCCTGGTCATTGTCTGGTTAGTGCTGGTTAGTTATGATTAGTGCTAGTTAGTTCTGGTTAGTGTTGGTTAATGCTGGTTAGTGCTGGTTAGTTCTGGTTAATGCTGGTTAGGGCTTGTTAGTGCTGGTTACTATTGGTTCATGCTAGTTAGTGCTGGTTATTGCTGGTTAATGCTGGTTAGTGCTGGTTGACCAGTAAAACCATGCTCTGTACACATCATCCTGGTCTTAGTCCTGATTTGGACTGGAGGTCTTGGCTACTCTCTTTAGCTTCAGGCACCTTCATACCTTTTCTGCAGACCATGATCAACAGGGTTAGTGTGTAATCATCCAGCAGGGTTTATTAGTTCATCACTAATGAAGCTAAAGAAGTACCTGCTGGCTCTGAGTAAACTGACCGAGTCTTTAGACTGTCAGACACGTGTTTAGACCATCATGAGGTCGTATAGTAACTTTCCAGTGTTTCTTTATTAGTGAGTGATTGTGCTGTTTCACATCCTCCAACTCCACCACCTGTAGTAGGTCCCTCTGCAGCAGTGCCGTCTCTCTACAGTCTGAAGGAGGTTTTTGTACGGCTCTGTATCACTGTGTGAGCACAGTACCGCTGTGGTAACTCTGACAGTAGTAATCTCCAGTATCTTCAGACTGGACTCCACTGATGGTCAGAGTGAAGTCTGTTCCAGATCCACTGCCACTGAAACGAGCTGGAAAACCAGACTCAAGCTGATTGGCAAATGTAATCAGGAGTTTAGGAGCTTCTCCAGGTTTCTGCTGATACCAGAATAAGTAATGACCAACTGAGCTGTAATAGGACACTGCCTGACTGATCCTACAGCTGATGGTGACTGTGTCTCCTGGTAGAGCAGATTTCACTGCAGGAGTCTGAGTTACAGTATACTGACATGTGGACTCTGGAAAAAAACAAACACAAATAAACTTAAGTAGAGCTGAAATGTATATGGATGATACAGAATTATTAGTTTTTACAGCTTTCTTACAACTTTAGACACTAAACACTCTGAACCAGAGTCCAGAAGATCAGTGTCCCAGATGAAGACGGGGGAGGAAAGTCATGGCTGCTGTGGGTGGAGAAGAGTGGCTGTAGCAGCTCTCAGTCATGAAGTGTGTTCAACTCCCAAGCTCTATAAAACTCTCCCAGAGCACTGAAGCATGGGAGCTCTCAGAGAGCCACGTCTCTTCTGTCTATGTAAATATCTTCAGAGCAGAGCTCCTCCAGAAATCTCACTTCTGTAAATCATCTCTTTGTGAACGTTTCAGAGAGCAATAGGTGCCTCCTGCAAAGTCTCCTTTGTGTTATACAGGTATGACCCCACATTTGGTCTAGGGCACTGTGGAATTAGTAACACGGGCCATTACAGGACCGAACTGGTACCAAAGAGGTAAAAGGATGAGGCTTCATCCGCTGTTAAATCTGAATCTCCAGGCTAGCTGCTTTCCTTGCAGAGTGCTGAGACACTCGCAGCATAGCTTCACTCTATCTACCAGGCCTGCTAATCTCTCTTAGCAATGCGGAGTAACAGCACAGTGCATGGACAGCTTAAGCAGCACTTCACAGAGGTTGAAGGGATTATATCACGAGCCTAGTAAGGGCCTAGCACATCAGGGCTGATGGCAGACGCTGTCTAGCACCGTGTTAGTGTTAGGTTACGGTGCCCGAACTGAAATGATAAATATTTTATCTTTTTAACAGCTTAAAGTACAAATACAGTTCAAGTATGTGCTGATACAATGTACTGTGGTGTCGCCATGTCACATTCCATAGGACTTCCAGTGGCACCATGTGTAAGGGACCATGTGGTGCAATCTGCAGCCAGCAGAGGGAGGCAGCGGCGGCGCTGTTCTGAGGGAACTACAGCCCAGAACTCCAACTCCCAGAATGCCCCATGCTGATCACCCAACAAGCTACACCTGAGGCATCGACCATTTAAGCCCCCACCAAACAACTGTCACTGCTGCAAGGCGCGGCAACGCTCGGCAAGGCTAAGTCCTTTCACCCTCTTCTTTCTAACCAGGCCACTTCTTGCCTTTCCAGTCGACTCTGCTCCTTCTTTCCCCGAAGTTCACGCAACAATGCTAGATGCTACTCTTAGTACATGTCTAAATACATTGGCCCCTTTGAAAACTAAAACTGTGGCCTTGTCCACTCCTACTCCCTAGTACACCAGTGAACTCTGTGCTTTGAAGCAGGTTGGTCGTCAGCTTAAACGACTCTGTAGGAAAACAAAACTCACTGTACATGCCGAGGCCTATAGGCAACACTCATCCACGTACAGAGATGCCCTACGTACTGCCAAATCCACTTACCTTACCAGCCTAATTAACAATCAACACAATACAAACTCCCGCCATCTTTTCTCAACAGTCACCAAGCTTTTCAAACCCCCTGAGAGCACGGTAGCTGCTTCCCCTGCACTCGGAACTCCTTACATTATACATGGATGATATACCCATCTCTCCTTCCCCACTGATCCTCGATCCAACCCTGTCATTCAATGCCCATATTAACACTGTAGTCAAAACTTCTTTTTTTCACCTGCGCAATATTGCCAAAATCAGACCATCTGTCTCTCAGTCTGCTGCAGAAACCCTCATTCACGCTTTCATTTCCAGTCGTTTGGACTACTGCAACTCCCTTCTATCTGGCATCAGCTCTTCCTCCATTTCCAAACTCCAGATGGTCCAAAATGCTGCTGCCTGTCTCCTCACCCGCACCCACTCACATGACCATATTACCCCCGTTCTCCAGCATCTCCACTGGCTTCCTGTAAAACACCACATACAATTCAAAGTTCTCCTGCTCACCTACAAAGCTCTGAACAATCTCGCTCCTTCTCACCTGTCTGATCTCTCCTTCTCACCTGTCTGATCTCTCCTTCTCACCTGTCTGACCTTCTTCTCCTCACATAGCCTCTCGCTCTCTCAGGTCTTCTACAGCTGGGCTACTCACAATTCCTCCATCCAACCTACATGGCTTTGGTGACCGAGCATTTTCCAGACTTGCTCCTCGACTCTGGAACTCTCTCCCACCACTGGTCAAGCAGTCCAATTCCCTCTCTGTATTTAAGTCTAATCTGAAAACACATCTCTTCACACTCGCCTACAACCTGCCTCAAGACTAAAACCGCTCTCTGAAATCATCATGCTCATATTGTCTATTGTCTGCTGTATGTCCTTGTTGTTATCAGTGTTTGTTTCTTTCCTGTTCGACTTCAACAATCAATTGTAAGCGACTTTGGGTTTGTGAAAGCGCTATACAAGAATAAAGTATATTATTACTCTTCCCGGAGAGGTCCTTTGTTCTGTCTGCATGGTGCACAGAGAACCTGGTAGGCTCGATGGCTTCGTACGGAATCTCCGGCGATAACCAGGTTTCTGTGAGACGGAGTATACAGCAGTCCCGTGTTTCTCGCTGGAACGAGATCCGTGCCCTGAGTTCGCTGAATTTGTTGTCCAGTGACTGTACGTTGGAAAGAAGAATGGTGGGTAGTGGGGGTGCGTCTCAGCCTGACCAGGGCGCCGGCCCTCCTTCCCCTCTTCCGGCGTCTGCGGCGTTTCCTCAGCCGGCCGGCCCAAATGAATGGGTCCTCATTGGTGTTCCCAAACAGAGAGTCTGGTTTGAGAAACTTGAAGTCTGGTTTCCGATGAGCGATCGCCGATCTAATCTGTAAAAGTGTTTGTCTGTCGTATACAATGGAGCCGACAGCATTTAGTGCAAAAGTGGTTACGAACAAACAACAAAAATCTAAAGAGTGAAAGGGGCTCGCGACACAGCAGGTGTACTCTGCGACATCTTGGTGGAGTCTCATAAAATGCTCTAGCTGGCATCAACAGAGTAGAGTACATCTCAGATGGCATCACTGTGCCCACGCCAGACCAGTTGATACCTAACCAGTGACTGTACGCTGTGATAGAGCATCTGCAGGAATGTGGATTGACTCTTGAGAAATGACGATTCAGTATGAATCTCTTAAACTTCATGGCAGTGCATCCACGGGGAATAAGGGTCACTAAGTGGTTTGGTGTGAGCTACAACAATGCTCTGCTACAGCTTTCCACAGTCAGGTTACCTGCCTCTAAGGGAATGTTTTCACTCATGGAAAAGGAAAGATCTAGCAGGGCAGACATTTATAGCAGGGCATTTAGAAGTCTGACTTGTGGCATCCAAACCAGTGCCATGTTTAAAGTCTACTGCCAGTGTTTCTGTACATTGTGAGGCTTTGTGCTGGACTGTACCAATGACCTGACCTAATGACTGTCTGAACAGAACACATTCAATTCAGGATAATGTCATTGTCCGTACTGCCTTTCACCTTTCTACTGTCAGTAGTGAGTGAGGGTGGGCTTGTTCTCCTCCACTGAGTGGGTGGTTAAGCTGTTTCAGCACCTGCTGTAGGTCCCTCTGCAGCAGTGCCGTCTCTCTACAGTCTGAAGGAGGTTTTTGTACGGCTCTGTATCACTGTGTGAACACACAGCTGCTAGGACAGTGAAGACTCTGACAGTAATAATCTCCAGCATCTTCAGACTGGACTCCACTGATGGTCAGAGTGAAGTCTGTTCCAGATCCACTGCCACTGAAACGAGCTGGAACACCAGACTGAAGCTGATTGGCAAATTTAATCAGGAGTTTAGGAGCTTCTCCAGGTTTCTGCTGATACCAGAATAAGTAGTGACCATATGAGCTGTGATAGTACACTGCCTGACTGATCCTACAGCTGATGGTGACTGTGTCTCCTGGTAGAGCAGATTTCACTGCAGGAGTCTGAGTTACAGTATACTGACATGTGGACTCTGGAAAAAAACAAACACAAATAAACTTAAGTAGAGCTGAAATGTATATGGATGATACAGAATTATTAGTTTTACAGCTTTCTTAAACTTAGAACTACACTCTGAACCAGCGTCTGACCTTGAGTCCAGAAGATCAGTGTCCAGATGAAGACGGGGAGTAAAGTCATGGCTGCTGTGGTTGGAGAAGTGGCTGTAGCAGCTCCCAGTCATGAAGTGTTCAACTCCCAGCTCTATAAACTCTCCCAGAGCACTGAAGCATGGAGTGCTCAGAGCCACGTCTCTTCTGTCTATGTAAATATCTACAGAACAGAGCTCCTCCTTCTCACAGTGATCTTTCCACTGTACACAAACATATGTACCTCTGTAGATCCCTCCCTCAAGATTCCTGTAGTTTACATACAACAGTCTCTGATCTCATTCGCGACAATGACAAGTCTGCTTACAGGCGGACGGTTGATCAGGTAGAAAGAAAAAGTAAAGCCTGATTCTGATACTGATTTGTGATCATTTGGACAGCAGAAGAAAAAAACCCATTAAAACTGCAGGGTTACGTTTTTACCAGGTTTCCAGCTTTCAAAAAACGGAAAAACTTGAAAAACCAGATGTTTTATAGAGGAATTTTCCTGGGTTTGCTTGTTTATGCAAGTACACATGCTAGCTAAGTAAATGGTTAATGGTGCTGTATAGGGTTGGGCGGTATGACGGTATTGCGGTATACCGCGGTATTTAAAAATGGTGACGGTATTCAAAAATGGTGACGGTATTTTAAAATGTGACTCTGCAAATTTCTGCCTCACTTCTGTCTAGAAAACAGGGACCGTAAGACATTTGCGTATCCACAATAAGGAAGCGTGGGAGGGGTATGCGGTTGGAGCTCACTGATTGGTGCTCACTGTTCACTGTGCTCACTGTTGGAGGCAATAACGCAGAGAGAAAAGCGACAAGGCATCATGGCTAGCGTTAGCTGTGAATTGAGCAAGCTAGTTTCCAAAAAAAACGCCACTGCTGCAGATTGGCAGCATTTTGGATTCATTCCAAATGAAAAAGGAGAGCCGTCAAACCTCGATGAACCAGTATGTAAGATCTGCCTAAAAACTGTCTCAGCCAAAGATGGAAACACATCAAACATGCATTCCCATCTAAAAACTAAGCACCCTTCAATCGCGGCACAGACATCGTCGACCTCAAAGAGTAGGGTGACCCCCGCTGGAAAAGACCCGACCCGCTTATCACAACAAACTTTAATGGGAGCTTTCAGCAAATCCACAAAATACAAAAGAGACAGTGCAAGATGGAAGGCGTGTACATCAGCGGTGTCAAAATATCTTGCTAAAGAAATGGTAGCATTCCACACTTGCCTGGAAGGAAATACTTTTCTCAAACAGCAATTCCAGACTTATATAACCGAGTTCGGGATGAGGTACAAGTGTTGCTATCGAAGGCAGACAGCTATTCATTGACAACAGACATGTGGTCGTCAGTGAATATGACACCATACATGTCTTTGACGGCCCACTTCATCACACCCGACTGGAAATTACAGTCTAAATGTCTCGAAACAACATTTTTCCCGGAAAGTCACACAGCTGCCAACATTGCTGATGCGCTTGGTGATGCGCTCCGAGAATGGCAACTGGATGTAAAAAAACTTTCAGCCATAACTAATGACAATGGAGCTAACATTGTAGCCGCCATCAAGCTTCTGCGCTGGCCGTGGTTAAACTGTTTCTGCCATAATCTCAACTTGGCTGTTTCCAGCGGACTGCAAGATCAAAAGCAAAAAACAGATCGCACTCTTGGAGTTTGCCGTACTATCACTGCGGCCTTCTCCCACAGCTGGCACAGAAGAAGAGAACTGAAAAAGAAGCAAGTGGGCTCGGGACTTCCTCAGCACAGCCTGATAGCGGTAACAGTTCATTCTTTACAAACTCATCCCGTACTGTTGTGGTTTATATAGGCCTACATAGAAAAATGCACTTTTACAAGTCTGCTATTTTTATCAATTGGTCAATCAGTCAAATTTAATGTAATCTTTGAAGTAGGAAGTACAGTGTAGCCGAAAAGGAATGAAACAGATAAACTGTGAAAGTAACGGTAGCGTAAATCCTAACATAGAAGAAAGATTTTAAAAACAGGGAAATACATAATTAATAAGCAAAGTATAAAATAAATCAGAAATATAAATAAAAAGAGAAGTCAAATTAAGCAAATTAATAAAAACCAAATCCCAAAATAATCGATTAAAACATGACAAAAATACGTTTTTAAATCAGAATAATAAATAAGATGATAATAAAGTAAAATTATAAATTATAGAACTATAGCTAAACTAGCAAAATAAAAAGAGTTTTTTTCTATCAGTTAAAATGATAGAAATATAAAATAACAAAAATAATAATAATGTAGTAAAATAATTATAATTGATAAAAATAGAGCTAAATTTTCCGATTTTTAAATCGGAATAGCAAAAAAAAGATGATATAATGCAAGATAAGGTAGTGCTAAACCAGTTAAAATGAAACAAATTAAATGCTCAATAAATTAAAGAATTAACAAAAACAATATTTATGAGCCTATATACAATGTGTTTGTTATACAATTACTTTTGTTTATACAATAACTTTTTATAGGCTAATGTTTTATAAATGCACTAAAAATGTATCCTAGTGCAATGGCCTAGCTTAGTTTTCATAATTGTTGTAAGATTCGTTTTCAGGCCATAATTTATTATAATGAATAATAAGATATTATTTTATTATAAATTTTACAGGACTGTGCAACACGTTGGGGCTCCAAGCAGGCAATGATTGAGCGGATCCTTGAACAAGCGCAGGCTATCCGTCAGGTTCTGGCTGACGAAAGACGAAGCGGTATCTCCTTGACATGGCAAGACACAGATGTTCTACAGGCTATCAATGCTGCACTGAAACCAGTTAGTGCATTTACTGATATTTTGTCTGGAGAAAATTGTGTGTCCGGCTCATCTGTACTCCCCATACTTAAACTGTGCAGTGAAGACATACTGGCCGCCTCAGACGACGACGTGCCGCTAACCAAAGCTATAAAAGCTGGGATCATGGGCAAGCTTGAGGCCAAATATAAAAATGATGACGTCCGAAACTTGTTGCGCAAGAGTACCTTTCTCGACGCTCGATACCGTGGTAGATATGAAACGGACGATGCTTCCTTGGCTGAGATTAAGACTTGATTAGAGAGAGAGATGTTAGAGATGCGATCGGAACTGGCAGTGTGTGCAGTGGAAACGCAGGAAGAGAAAGGACAGGAGGGAGATGGACAGTCTGAACCGCCTAAAAAGAAAGTAACTTTGGGAAGCCTCCTGCAGAAAACAGCAGCAGCCAGCGGACCCAAGGCATCCGCAGAAGAACAAGCAGCATCTGAGCTTTCTGCTTATTGTAGTGAGCCTGTAATCCCGGGAGATGAAGACCCGCTTATTTGGTGGAAAACCAATGAAACCCGCTTCTCAATGATGTCGAAGTTGGCCAGAAAATACTTGTGCGCCTGTGCCGCGAGTGCACCATCAGAGCGGTTATTCAGCACAGCAGGCAATATTGTTAGCCCAGCTCGCAGCTTGCTCAAACCTGACAAAGTAAACCAATTAGTTTTTCTGGCAAAAAACCTTGAATAAATGTGAAAATCGATTAGGTAACGGTAGCGCAACTTTGTTGCCGACGTTTCGTGTTCGCGACAGTTGATGTCATGCTCATGTTGTGTTATTCCTTGTTAGGTTAAGGCCTGCTTTTTTCTTCTGATTTTTTATGGACATTGGCCAGTGAGAGTTTTGATGGCTTAACTAATGGCGAAATGTTATGTGTTTATGTTTACTAGTGTAATTGATGTGTATTTACAGTTGGTGTAAAATATTTATTATAGTTCTGTTATTGTTTGATGTTTTGTTTGATGTTATCTTTTTTTTTTTTTTAATAAAACGTATGAATACTGTCATTTGTATACTGTAAAGTTTGTCACCTGAACGCACCCCCCCCCCACACGCGCGGTAATAACGTATACCGCGGTATTATCTGAGGACGGTATGCCGGTTTGAAAAACGTCAATACCGCCCAACCCTAGTGCTGTAGCTACCTAGCAGCTGTTTTGGCCAATGGATAATCTGTTCTTGTTATATGAGTCTTTGTACTTGGAGGTCACAATTTATCTGTTGATATTAGCATTAAGAACAGAGTATAAAGTACCTGGCTAGGTGAAGTAAATATCTTTTATACATTTATAGAATGTATTTTAATGTTCATGTGGTTGAATGCATACAATAAGATGGTTGAATGCAAATAAAATAATCAGTGCTGCTACTTTTTTTTTTCATTCATTAAATGCAGGTTGAGAGGAGAGTTTGTGTTGTGAGACCTCTGTCCACATTTCTTCCCTCTTAGTGCATTTACACTAACAGCTACTAGTATTATAACAGACCAGCCAACCTCCATCTCCCAGATGGTGTGGTAGCTTCCTTGTGGGTAGTGGTCTTATCCACTGAGCCACACCAACCACATTAAACACTGTCTTCATTAAACACTGCAGTGAAAGTTTATGTGTCTAAATGATTGTCAAGGAATTAACCTACGCTGTGGTGAAGTTATGAGAGTCATCAGCTTAAACTAGTGTAGCCGGGTTGTGCATGCGTGTGTGCAACTCAGCTGCACCCATCTACACTCCGACACCCTCTGCGTTGTGTTACCAGGGGAAAACAGTAGGACTGGACACGCTCTGCCATATGACTGGGAATTTATTTCCTCTCTCGTTCTCTCTCATACCTGTGTACAAAATGAGAGTGGCACATGTACAGCACAGAATGAACTCTCAGTCTCTCTCCCAGCTACACAGCACAGTGAGGAGAAAAGGAGACGCCATCTTTAATCTAACTGGCGCCAATTCACACACCAGTACAAACCTGCTGCACACAATTTACCTCTCGAATATACTCAACACACATACAAAACTGAAACTATCTTACTCCTACCAGCTTTATACACCATAATCAACCGATTACATGTAGAGAAAAGTGCTTAAATCAGCTCTTTTAACAAGAGCGCCAACACTGCCTACCTACCCTCAGCGTTTCTGAGAATAGGGGAAACCGAACACCGACAACATCGCCACAACAGTGCGCACAAGTTTCAAAATAAAAGTTCGTCACAAAATCTATTAAAATAAAATATACAAGTCAACAAAACACTCAGATAAAATAAAGAATATTTACCAACAAAAAAAATCAGCAAATTATAAAAGCATTTTATGTGAAATGGACCTTCTGTTTAACCTCTGTTACTTTAGCATTTCAGCCTCAATAGCACACAGTTTAACAAACTCAACCACAACTAAATTCTCTTTTCAGTCATAGGTTCATTTGTTTATGCACTGTTCACTTCACTGTATATACTGTATACCTGCACTCCTGGACACTCTGGACACTTACTGTATATAATGTACATCTTAACTCCTGGACACTCCACTACACTTAAATACCAATATATGCACATGTTCATTATGGTAATTCAGTCATTTATCTGCTAATAACTTTGTATTCTTGTATATATTTCTTGCCTCCTAACGAAGTGAGATGTATTTATATACTTATATTTACATATTCATCGATAGTCCACCTGCACTGTCAGAACTCCTATGTCAGAATGCTGTTCATTGACTTCAGTGCAGCATTCAACACAGTAATCCCCTCCAAGCTTATCACCAAGCTCAACCATCTGGGTATCAGCACAACACTTTGCAACTGGATTTCGGACTTCCTGACTGACAGACCCTAGTCTGTTAAGTTAGACAATCTTTCTTCCTCTGTCATCAGCCTGAACACCGGCGTCCCACAAGGTTGTGTTTTGAGCCCGATCCTGTATTCCGTGTTCACCCATGACTGCGTGCCAATTTATGGTTCTAACACCATAATCAAGTACGCGGACGACACCACGGTGATAGGCCTGATCAAAGACAACGACGAGACGGCCTATAGGGATGAGATACAGCATCTGTCTACATGGTGCCATGACAACAACCTAACACTGAACACCCAGAAAACCAAGGAGATCATAATGGACTTAAGGAGTTCCAGAAGCCAGGCTCACCCACCAGTCTACATCAGCGGAGCTGCAGTAGAACAGGAGACCAGCTTCAAGTTCCTCGGCACCCACATCTCCAGTGATCTCACCGGGTCTCTGAACTCCTCAGTTCTGGTCAAAAAGGCGCAGCAGCACCTTTACTTCCTTTGGAGCCTCAAGAAATTTCAGGATCCTGGTGAACTTCTACCACTGTACCATTGAGAGCATACTCCCCAACGGCATTTCTGTATGGTACGGCAATTGCTGTGCTGCTGACCGCAAGGCACTTCAGCGGGTGGTGAAAATGGCTCAACGCATCACAGGCACCCAGTTACCCACGATTCAGGACATCTATCATAAGCACTGCCTGGGCAGGGCGAGGAATATCATCAAGGACGTTTCCCACCCGAATCATGGTCTTTTCACCCTCCTCCCATCTGGCAGGCGCTACAGGAGCCTCCGCTCCCACACCAGCAGACTTAAGAACAGTTTTTTCATGAGGCTGTGTGTCTCATGAACGCTGCACGGACACTTTAATTTACATTGCACTCCGTCTACTGCATCCTCGCACCTTCTGTACTGTTAATGCACTTTATTCATCACCAAGCTACTGTATACTCATGTTTACAGACCGTATACTCATGTTTACATACTGTTCTTATATTATCTCTACCTCATTTATTTTCATTGGTTACATACTGTCCACTTGCACTACTCTTACAGTGGAAACATTAACTGTAAATGCTGCTCTATACATTCTTATATATGTATATAGATATGCTTATATATGTATATATTTATTATTATTCGGTAAATAATACTGTACTTCCACTTCTGGTTAGATGCTAACTGCATTTCATTGGCTCTGTACCTGTACTCTGCACAATGACAAAGTTGAATCTAATCTAATCTAATCTAATCTAATAGGGACCCGTACTATGTATAGTTTATATTTTATAGTTTAACAGTTAATAATACTGCTGCCGGTTTCTCTATCTATCTATCTATCTATCTATCAACAACGTTAGTAACAGATACTTTAGATATATATCTAGATACACCCTGCTGAACAAGTCAGCTGACACCAGCATGGACTTTATCCTGGTCAATGTCTGGTTAGTGCTGGTCAATGCTGGTTAGTGCTAATTAGTGTTGGTTAATGCTGGTTAGTGCCGGTTAATGTCTGGTTAAGGCTGGTTGGTGCTGGTTAGTTCTGGTTAATGTTGGTTAGTGCTGGTTATTGCTAGTTAGTGCCGGTTGATGTTTGGTTGGTGCTGGTTAGTTCTGGTTAATGCTGGTTGGTGCTGGTTAGTTCTGGTTAATGTTGTTTAGTGCTGGTTGACCAGTAAAACCATGCTCTGTACACATCATCCTGGTTTTAACAGGGTATGAAGACGTTTCATCATAAAATCCCTGGAGAAGTTGTGAGTTCTCTACTACCTTAGTTAAATAACTCCTACATTAGTGTCAGGTTGGGTATAACATGCTGTATCAGGATGCTCCAAACCCTCAGACAAGCTCCGTTTTGGGACCTCGGTATTTCTAAAATCTTCTATACGGCCATGATGAAATTCTGTTTTTCGAAACTGGATCTAAACCACATTAGGAGGTGGACTGAAATGTCAGTTCAGCTGAGTTAAGTGTGAACGCTCTCGCCACTCAAATCAGATTTCAAACTTTTTATCCTTCACAATGTAACAAACTACGACAGTGTCAAACCCAGCATGATGGAAGAGCTAGGATTCAGGAAGAGCCACTAAAGGAGGAGTAACTCCATATTAATGCTGATGGTCCCGGTACGGGATACCCAACAGCCTCCTGCAGGTTTTCCCTCTTTCTGCTCTTTATTTTATATCCTGATTAAATCTAAATCTGGTCTTAGTCCTGATTTGGACTGGAGGTCTTGGCTACTCTCTTTAGCTTCAGGCACCTTCATACCTTTTCTACAGATCATTATCAACAGGGTTAGTGTGTAATCATCCAGCAGGGTTTATTAGTTCATCACTAATGAAGCTAAAGAAGTACCTGCTGGCTCTGAGTAAACTGACAGAGTCTTTAGACTGTCAGACACGTGTTTAGACCATCATGAGGTCGTATAGTAACTTTTCAGTGTTTATTTATTAGTGAGTGATTGTGCTGTTTCACATCCTCCAACTCCACCACCTGTAGTAGGTCCCTCTGCAGCAGTGCCGTCTCTCTACAGTCTGAAGGAGGTTTTTGTACGGCTCTGTATCACTGTGTGAACACATTACCGGTGCTGTGGTAACTCTTACAGTAATAATCTCCAGCATCTTCAGACTGGACTCCACTGATGGTCAGAGTGAAGTCTGTTCCAGATCCACTGCCACTGAAACGAGCTGGAAAACCAGACTGAAGCTGATTGGCATATTTAATCAGGAGTTTAGGAGCTTCTCCAGGTTTCTGCTGATACCAAAATAAGCGGTGACCGTATGTACTGTCATAGTACACTGCCTGACTGATCCTACAGCTGATGGTGACTGTGTCTCCTGCTAGAGCAGATTTCACTGCAGGAGTCTGAGTTACAGTATACTGACATGTGGACTCTGGAAAAAACAAACACAAATAAACTTAAGTAGAGCTGAAATGTATATGGATGATACAGAATTATTAGTTTTACAGTTTTTTTAAACTAAGAACTACACTCTGAACCAGCGTCTGACCTTGAGTCCAGAAGATCAGTGTCCAGATGAAGACGGAGAGTAAAGTCATGGCTGCTGTGGGTGGAGAAGTAGCTGTAGCAGCTCTCAGTCATGAAGTGTTTATCTTCCAGCTCTATAAACTCTCCCAGAGCACTGAAGCATGGAGCTCTCAGAGCCACGTCTCTTCTGTCTATGTAAATATCTTCAGAACAGAGCTCCTCCTTCTCACACTGCTCTTTCCACTGTACACAAATGTCTGTACCTCTGTGGACCCCGCTGTCAAAATTCTAAAGTTTACAGACGATACAACAGTCTCTGGTCTCATTCGGGACGATGACAAGTCTGCTTACAGGTGGACGGTTGATCCGGTAGACTCTGGTGCAGTCACAACTACCTGTAGCTGAACACAGGGAGAACAGTGGAGATGATGGTGCACTTGGAGCTAATGTAGCCGGAAACGCATACCTGGTATGTGTGAACACACTTGGTCAATAAAGTCTGATTCTGATTCTGATTTGTGATCGATTGGACAGCAGAAAAACAAAATGTAAAAACTGCAGGGTTACTGTAGTGAACGGTTCCTTTGTTAGTAATTTAGCATGTGTTATTTTCTAGTCAACCACAGGGTGGCAGTATAGGTACTTAAGTAAGCATGGGAAAGCTTAGCCAGGAAGTAGTTCCAGTTGGTTTTGCCTCATGAAGATGTAAAGATGTTTTGTGCAGAGTAAAACATTTTGTAAAGTAAATGTTACAGGTTCCAGGCGTGCGACCCGTGGGACAGATAAAAGGGTTGAAATGATGAGATAGAGCGACGTGGCTTGCCTTCACGAATGCCTCTCTGGTCTGAGTTTATTTGTCAAATTATTCTTTTCATAAAGGAATCGTTTTGCTTTGTACAAAATAATATACAAATATGTAAATATATATCCACAGCAAATCCATCAGTATCAAAAGAATAATAATGCAATAATACAATTAACTTCACATAAGCTTCTCTCTCTCACAGAGTGGGATACCAACTGAACATCTCTCTATCCCAGCTACATGACTGCATGCTCTACAGTCCCATTCAGGCACTCCTGTTCTAGGCTACAGCGGCTAACAGTGTCACGAGTTCACATTTTGTTTTCAGTAAGCAGAAATACATTGCACAACTGAATATCTAAAATAATAAAATAATTTTTGAGGATAAGGTATGTAATTTGTAGCTATGCATTCATTAATTTTTGCATTTTTTTTTTTTTTTACCAGAGACCAACACACAGAGGAGGCTAGCTGACTAACAGCTGAACTCAATGAGGGAAACTTAATTCTGTAGTGCTTCTAAATGCTTTTCAACAACCACTTTACATCATAGATAAATGCTCTTAAAACGGTAAACTAATAAAACAATATATTTTGTTTTAAAACTTAGTATTACTGTACAACAAGGAGCTTGGCTAAACAATATTAAAGAAACACGTCCAGAGCGACCGCCATTTTACAAACCCTGATCTGCACGTCCACCGTTTCACACCGTAATTAACTTCTACTCAATGCACACGCAAACAGGAATGAACAACTATGTATTCATAGACTATTAGGAACACTTTCATCTCATTTTTGTGTTTTAAACACCAAACTCTCCTGCAAAACAGGGTTGAAATGATGAGACAGAGCGACGTGGCTTGCTTTCACGAATGCCTCTCTGGTCTGAGAGGAAATTTCGAGACTACCATAGATAACCGCGGTGAAGCCAACGCTAGATTGCCCCCTACTGGTAGCAGACGAGAACAACAGGCTTGTTTTAGCCAGTGCATTGAGGAGAAGGTGAAACGGCGGAATTAATTACATTACAATCTTTTTAATAAAATAAAAAAAGAAACTTAAGCACAAATGTGACCACACTTTGTGAGTGTCACATAATACAATATCTGATCTGGAATTTGGGAGACATGGTTCCAGTAGTGTAGAGAATCAAACAGAACACAAACCCAGAACCTGTACAACTAGAGACACTGATCACTTTGTGGTGGCCTGTTAAATTTTTCCAGAGCCGTATACAGACGCACATATAGACACCCTCACAGACTGTGTGTAGGTATGTGCCATACTGGCAAAATGACTGTTTGTATAAGTGGCCAGTCATTTCCAACACTGCTTCCTCCGTCAGGAACCGGGACTCCTTATAAACAACCCTGCAGTGTGAAAGCAGCAGCAGCAGCAGCAGTTTATACCACCATTTTAGGTTCTGGACGGGTTCAGTGACTGACCCTGTTTACCAACAGCTAGGACTCTGGATGAACAGAGCGGCTGGTTTGTACTGATACTGCTGTACAGTACTGGGTGTTGTACCTGCAGTAACAGACTGTAGTGCTGCTGATGGTGGTTGTACACTGTAGTCTGTGTTTATATATTTTTCTACCGTCAGTAGTGAGTGAGGGTGGGGAGCTTGTTCTCCACTGAGTGGGTTATTGAGCTGTTTCAGCACCTGCACCAGGTCCCACTGCAGCAGTGCCGTCTCTCTACAGTCTGAAGGAGGTTTTTGTACGGCTCTGTATCACTGTGTGAACACATAACTGCTAATATAATGGAGACTCTGACAGTAATAATCTCCAGCATCTTCAGACTGGACTCCACTGATGGTCAGAGTGAAGTCTGTTCCAGATCCACTGCCACTGAAACGAGCTGGAAAACCAGACTGAAGCTGATTGGCAAATTTAATCAGGAGTTTAGGAGCTTCTCCAGGTTTCTGCTGATACCAGTATAAGCAGTGACCATATGAGCTGGAATAGTACACAGCCTGACTGATCCTACAGCTGATGGTGACTGTGTCTCCTGGTAGAGCAGATTTCACTGCAGGAGTCTGAGTTACAGTATACTGACATGTGGACTCTGGAAAAAAACAAACACAAATAAACTTAAGTAGAGCTGAAATGTATATGGATGATACAGAATTATTAGTTTTACAGCTTTCTTAAACTTAGAACTACACTCTGAACCAGCATCTGACCTTGAGTCCAGAAGATCAGTGTCCAGATGAAGACGGGGAGTAAAGTCATGTCTGCTGTGGGTGGAGAAGTGGCTGTAGCAGCTCTCAGTCATGAAGTGTTCAACTCCCAGCTCTATAAACTCTCCCAGAGCACTGAAGCATGGAGCACTCAGAGCCACGTCTCTTCTGTCTATGTAAATATCTACAGAGCAGAGCTCCTCCAGAAATCTCACTTCTGTAAATCAGTCCATCCTGCAGTTTGTCTTTCACAGCTCCTATTAAAATGTTACCTCTGCAGGTATAGAGTTACTGTGTTAAGTATGTGTGAAAGTGTTGATTGGATCTGTACTAACGTTAGTGTTTTAGTGCTAATGCTTAGCGCTGACTTCAGCACTGTTTAAGATTAGTTTTAGGACTATGTGTTATATATCCCATTAGTACTAGCACTATTAATTTTAGGGCTTATGTATTAGTACTAATGCTTAGCGCTGACTTTAGAACTATCTAGAACTAAGATCAGAACTATCTATCGGTATTACCTATCAGTATTAACCCTTACTAGTAACTTTAGCACTTTAGTACTATCCAATACTGGAGCACCACAGGGAACTGTGCTCTCCCCTTTTCTCTTCACCCTGTACACCACGGACTTCCAGGACAGGTCGCACCTCTACCACTCTCAGAAATTTTCTGACGACTCTGTGGTGGTCGGGTGAATCAGGGATGGGCAGGATGGAGAATACAGAGACCTTATGAACAGCTGGAGTGGAGTGCAAGGAACCATCTGCTCCAGAATGTGACCAAAACCAAGGAGATGGTGGTGGTCTTCAGGAGGAAGAGGTCCATGATCCATTACTGTCATGGGTCAGAATGTTGAGCTGGCAGATACCTACAAATACCTGGGTGTCCTGCTCGACAACAAACTGGACTGGAAGGCCAACACGGAGGCTGTGTACAAGAAGGGGATGAGCAGACTCTACTTCTGGAGAAGGCTCAGGTCTTTAAAATGTGTGCTGAGAGATCTAGGAGATCTTCTACCAGTCTGCTGTTGCGGGTGTCAGTTTGCTGGGGTGGTAGAATCAGAGGAGCGGGTGCTAAAAAGCTCAACAAGCTGATCAGGAAGTCTGGCTCAGTTCTGGGCTGCCCACTGGATGGAGCAGAGCACTTTCAGCAACAGACTCATACAGCTGTAGCAGAGAAAGGTACAGGAGATTGTTTGTACCAACAGAGAGCACACTGTACAACTCCTCTTCACTGTGCCGGGCATTACTGGACACTAACTGAACACCAGCTGGACATCACACACTACACTTCTCCACACTCCTATCACTGTGCACTGCCACTTTGTCTAGGCCCTATAAGAGGCACATTTATTTATAATACCTTCTGTACTGCTGTTTACAGTGTACAGCCACCCGTTACCGTCACCTGGCTTTCTGATTGGACGGTTTTAGACGACTGTGAATGTGGAAACACAGCTGCTCTGTTCTCCTGTATAATATTTAAACTCTATGTTTTTATTATCGTACATACAGTCTCCATGGTAACGATACTTTCAAGGCAGTATACTTTACGTAGTTGCTATACTTTCATCGAATAAGTAACGATAATAAATAAACGAGTGAAATATTGTAGAGGAGGATGTATCCATCCTCTGACCTGATGAACTGGGCTCTGTTTCGCCCTCAGCTCAGCATACAGTGGGGCTGTACTGGGTGTTTTTGAGCAGGAGGTTTTTGTACGGGCACTGAATGAGTTTGTATCACTGTGGTGGACTTTCGGTGGAGGAACCAAACTGTCAGTTGGACGTGAGTACATAACCTTCTACATATCTACAAATTAATCCCTTTAAAATGAGTCACCTCTGGAGCCGGTGGGGTTTCCTTTGGACTAGATGTTCTATAAACTGGTTATTTATTTAATATTTATTGAGCCTTTAGGTCTCGGTTTGAAGTGCCGGTCTGCTCAGTTCTAACTACACCTTTACGTAATAACTGTGGTCTGATTTACTAAAGACAGAAAGACGATCCTCACTGTAATCTGGCATAGTTATTACTAAAGATAATAGACATACAGGTGATTCATTTTAATACTTCATGCAGTAAGAGTTTAAGTCCACCTAGACGGATGGCACATGCACATGCTGCGGTTTATTTAGTGGAATAAAACATGAAATGTGGAAAAAAGTTTATGGTCCTTTTTATACTGTATGTTATGATGTTATTTATTTTCCCCTCTGATGTTAAATTCCATTAATAACCAGCAGCTTTGGATTAAAATGTGGGGGACACATGTCATACTCTATGCCATGTTCTCTCTAGATAATTTTACTTTCACATAGGGAATCACTTTAAACTGGGTTTTCCAGCTTTTGCCTTCGATTTCCACATCATGAAAGCCTTTGTTTGCAGACATGTCTATTAAATATCTATAATTTTTAAAATATGTTTTAAATATGGTCCAGTTCAGCTTACAGATTATGTCATAGGACACGGAGGAGCTGTAACTACAAATGAAGATATCTTAGATGTGTCCTGAATGAGAATCAGTAGGAGGTGTAAAGATGATTGAAGCTGCTGGACTTTGCGGATTAAGCTATAATAAAATTAGCATCCAGAATTTACTGTGTTTAAAAAGTGGAGAAATCTCAAAGCGGAAAACTAGACCAAACAGTGCAGGCAAATAGAAAATTACAGAATAGTATATATGTATTAGATATTTATCAGTGTTTATTCATTTATCATCTCGGTAATCTAGAAATGTTGAATACTACATATTACAATTCATACTTTACTTTTAGTGTAAGTCAATGGAACCAGACTTTTACCCAAGTCATTTTAGATAAATTATTGTGGATTATTAATAAAATTTATTAACTAAATTTATTAAAAAGGAACATGATTCCAAACTATAACACAGAATTAGAAATAAGATATTATGTTTTAGAATATATATATATACACTGGTTTAAATTCACATTGTTTTATATAATATATAGTGAGTGAGAGAGAAAGAGAGAGAGAGAGAGAGAGAGAGAGAGAGACTCTAGCAACATTTACTGAATAGTCCGTTGTCATTTTAAAATGATTGATATATTGATATTTGGTGTGTGATGTGCATTAATATAATAAAATAAATATACTAGTATTCAAAGTTATGTATTAATATTAGGACTCAGTGTGTAATCAGTGGTAAAGCTGGATTTGGGAAAAGTATGCTGAGTAGGAAATACAGCTAATGGTTTCTAATGCTCTTATTAAAAACCAGTAACCATATTCCTCAGTATAAACACAGTACTGGTTATTAAATGATGTGCTTCTGGTCAGATGGAGGGAGATGAGCCGGCTGCAGTCTGCATGTGTTTCTACGCTCGACTAAACTCGGTTCTGCTCTGTGGAGTTCATGAGAAGTGAAACCCCGTCAGTCTTCCTGAAGCTGCTGCACCTGTCTTTCCATCTATCAGAGCTTTAGACTGTGTTTGTGTGTCTCTTAGGTGACAAGGCACCCACCCTCACTGTTCTACTACCCCCTCCGGTGCGGTCCAGGATCTGGACAAGGTGTCACTCACGTGGTCTGTGTGGGCAGCGGGGGGCTTCCCTCAACTGGAAGCTGAGGCTGGAAGGTGGGCTGTAAGCCCATCGTCGTCAGATCGTGTGAGTAAACAGCCCTGCGCTTCTGCAGAACGGCGGCCTCTACAGCTGGGAGCAGCACCCTGACCCCTCGACCAGAAGCAGTGGCTGAAGAAACACGGTAGACCTGCGAGGCCACCAAGGACGCCCAGCCTACTGTCAGCGAAGCAGTCGAGCGCAGACCCGCTGCTGAGGGCTGTGACCTGACATATCTGAGCATGTAGTGTGCCAGCTGTCTGTTTCAGTGCTGAAGGTGTGTACCTACTTTGCATTATGAATAAATAGCTTGTCTTCAAAAACTCACCCAGTTCTGTAGCTTCTGTTTTACTGTTATATATAACGTTGTTATAAACCGATCGCTTTATGAACTCCTGGACTGGAATACAGATCACACATGTTCCCAGCAAAAACCATCAGATTGGTCAAGATTGAGGTTTCATTGTCCAGCACTGGGTCTGCAGAAAAAACCATCAGTAAATGTCCCCAGCACAGCAGGACATGTTATTGTGTTCACTGGACAAGATGACACTGAAAAAACCTTCACAGCGTTCAACTTCCAACACGAGATACTTGCACACCGCTTCGTATATATTACTTCTAAACACTGCATACCCACTCCAGTATATACTGTACACTGCTCCATTATATACTGTAACACTCCTCCATTATATACTGTACACTCCTCTCATTGCTATACCATTATATACTGAACACTGCCTCCATTAATACTGTACACTGCTCCATTATATACTGAACCACTGCTCCATTATCTATACTGAACACTAGCTCCTGACTTATAATGTATACCTGTACACTTCCATCCATAGACTAACATACTGTGTACACTTATACTGTGAACATTTCCATTATACTGAACACTGTGCTCCATTATATACTGTACACTCCTCCATTATATACTGAACACTGCTCCATTATATACTGAACACTGCTCCATTATATACTGTACACTGCTCCATTATATACTGAACACTCCTCCATTATATGCTGTATACCTCTCCAGTATATACTGTATACTGTATACAATGGGTCCAGGTTTTGGAATCTGTGTGCTTTCCAGAGAAGTGTGGTTCTTATGATTGGTAAAAGATGAGCAGTCATCTCACTTTCATTTACAGTGGTAGTTGTGTTTAAACTCACTGTTTAACACTGGAGCCAGTTTAACTGAATAAACAGTCAACACTGGTATAAAACACAGCACAGAAAGCAGCATTCCGGCAGTAAAGTCAGGTCATGAACACATACAGGAGCTGCTTTCCTGTATTACTGCTGATGTGAAAATTAGATGGTGCAGATTAACTGTGTAAGAAAAACTCCACCTGCTAAAGCTGGTCATTTGTTGTGTTTTGAGCAAGATTATCCTCGTCCGCCAACACTCAGGAGCTTAAGCCTACACTCACCCACCAAAAACCAGCACTAACCCACAAAAACCAGCACTAACCCACAAAATCCAGCACTTACCCAAAAAATCCAGCACTAACCCACAAAATCCAGGACTAACCCACAAAAACCAGCACTCACCCACAAAATTCAGGACTAACCCACAAAAACCAGCACTAACCCACAAAATCCAGGACTAACCCACAAAAACCAGCACTTGCCCACAAAAACCAGCACTCTCTCACAAAAACCAGCACTTGCCCACAAAATCCAGCACTAACCCACAAAATTCAGCACTAACTCACAAAATCCAGGCAGCACCTAACAACCCAGGACAAAATCCAGGTCCAGTAACACCCACAAAAATCCAGGAACTCACCACCACAAAATCCCAGGAAATCACAACGATCACCAAAAACCAGCACACTAACCCACAAAAATGCAGCCATCTGGACAAAAAACCAGCACCTCATGAATGAATGTTAAAGAAGAACATCACTACTTTTAATAATTATCTACTAATATATACAGTCAATATTGGAATGCACATTATGCAGAAGTGCTTATACTTTACTTAATGAAAATAAATGTGCCTATGGCTGGATAAATATTAATTACCTAATATAAAGGCTTCCAGTAATTTTCTCTGCTGTATAACAGGCAACAGGCCTTTGATGTTCTCCTGTTGGACATATTTCAGGTCAGCCACAGAGTCGACACCAGATGTCTGAAGCGTGGAAACAAACTGCAGCTGTGTCTCCACAGACAGACTGGGCAAAGTCTTGAGGATAATCCTCTTGATATTCTCTTCCAGTGAAGACATTCAGCTAATAGGTTGGGATAGAATGATGAAGAATTAAAAGTGGCATTCCCCAAACAGTGTACTGTATCAATGGGTAATAGTCAAGTAGCTTCTCATGAGCAATACAGCAGTAGGCTCCATGCACTGTTTTAATGTAACAAACACCCAATTCTGGCAGACGCACAGTTCGATATTGTTCAGCAATGAAAAAAAAACACAGCAGGTCCTATGAATAAGAGCCTGTTTAATTTTACCAACAATAAGGCTATTATGAGTTATGAGTCATCACAACAAACATTTTACTCCTGTATGCAGTCCTTTTTACTGACACAGCATGGGTAACCACAGTGTGTAGAGGATCAAAGTTGTAATGAGCAACTGACTAAGTGTTTGGGTATTACATTTTCTGAAAAGATCATCACATTTAAGAGTATCAATCACATTCTCTATGTCAGTTTCGGCAAGACCAAGATTTACTAGCTTTTCCTTGAGTTTGAAAAGAAGATGCGACTGACTGTTAGAGCCATACATAAGGTTTCATATTGTTTATTTGGGTATGAGTATTTTTTTGCAATTTCTCTATTATTTTATGTATATAACTATAATGTCAGTTTAAGCTAATAGTGATTTGGAAAATTGGGACTTTAAATTTGATAGCGTGTGAAAGGATACTTGATGTGGCAGGGCTTCACGAGCTGTGAAGGAGAGATGGAAGGATTTGGGGAGCACGGATGCACACAGTTTTTTGACCGTGCTTGCTGTGTTTAGAAATTATTTGAAAGGAAATGTTATAAAAGGAAACCCGTTATAAAGATTTTTTTTGTTGAACGCACAGTCTTGCATGCATCCATTACTTTCCAGAGTGCTTTCCTGAATGACACAGATCCTGTATCTGTTGCCATAACATTAGTCAAAAAACCTCTCCATATGGAAAGAACGGACATTCAGCAGGAAAAACGAAAAGGAAACTGGATGAAGATGACTGATGGTGAGAGTAAAGGAGCCATTCCCAAGATTGCTGGTGCTTTGTAAGTACAGGTGTCCTGCTAATGCGCTAATAAAAGCTAACAATGCTAATGGAGCTGTAAAGGAGCTTAACAAATTAATTTGTGCTCATCCTGCATAAATTGGTTTATTCAAGCTTGGTTAACTGAGGAAGATACTCAGGAAGACTGTTGAAGCTCATTTTTAAAAGTTTTTTGAGTTACAAAAGTTACTTATAAGCGCTTGAATTTCTGCTTAGTCATTGCTTAGAGTTTCCAAGATGGCGGATGAACAGTTACTTGATGTAGCAGGTGACCACAAGAGGGAGCCAAAGTACACGCAAAGGGCTCTTAAGTAGAAGCGCCATAGGCTCATTGGTCAGAGAAAAACAAAGATGGCTCAGATTACTGCAAAAATGAAAGAAATAGGTAACATGAAAAATACTGGGGAGCATGTCAATAAAGTGGAATCAGAATTACTGCTAGGTTTTACCAAGTTGTATGAGGAATTAATCATGCTCAATAACAGCGTTACGCAGATGTTACCATTGGATGAAGTGAGCACCGATCAGTTTAACTGCTATGAGCCAAAGTCAACTGTCGTTAAAGGGTTTGTGCTTGAGATGGAAAAGTGGATAAAAGAACAGAAGACTATAGAGGAAGAGGAAGAGATTGCTCCACATGATAGTGTCTCAGTGGTTGCTCGGCACAATCGAAAAAGCAAGAATAAAGCTGGTTCGAGTACTAATAGTTCTTCAGTTGTGTCGTGTACTAGCTCTGTGGCACGCATGAAAGAGGAAGCAAAAAGATCCGCTTTTTTAGCCCAAGCACGACTGCTTGACAGCTGTGGCATCAGAAAAGAAGGCATAGCACTTTCACAGTCTCCGAAGGCTTTATGCTTAAGGAGTGGATTTAACCTGACAAAATAGGTTACCGACAGCAGATGAGTTCTCTCATGTATCCCTGAGAAGGAGAGAGCTGCAGAGATGAAGGACTTGGACTTGAGCGAAGACGCTCTGCCAACAGTAAGAGCCATAGGGGTCCAGTGGTGTACGGAGTCGGACACATTCGGGTTCAAAGTGGATGTGCCAGAAAGAGCATCCACTAGGAGAGGAATACTCTCCATTGTTAGCTCAGTCTATGACCCCCTAGGCCTAGTAGCTCAATGTATCCTCCAAGCTAAACTGATTTTGAGAGAGCTTTGCCAAGAGAAATTGAATAGAAGAAATCTATAACAGTCTGAATTTGGCTTGAAACTTAAGATGAAACATTGCTAAGTTTCTAAAAAACTGATTTTCTTCCACAGCCTCTGGGCATACTTCTGACTGTTCACAACTTGGATCATCAAGCTGCATGCCACTATCCCCATCAATATCTTGTGAACTGGATGGATTAACTATGCAGTCCATCAAACCCTCTTCTGGGGACTTTTCATGCATTCCTTGACATATGTGATGTGAATAAAGACTGGACTTTAAATGTCTTGTCACAGTTTCTGAAAGGACATGCCACCTCTTTCCCCTCTCTGATATGCAATTTCAAATGTGTAAAAAAGCTCTGAGTATTCTCATTTTTCGTTCGGCACAAGCCAACACGACAAGTTAAATCAACAACACAGCGCTGTGTAGACCTAGACTGGCCCCAGTAGTGGCGATAGCTGTGAGATTTAAACGTTCTGAAGTTTTGTAAAGTTCTGTGACATCCAGGATAAACACACTTAAAAGAAGCATTGGGTATGCAACTGTGGGTCTGCATGTGCCTCACATATGTTAACACATCAGTGCAAGTCTTAGCACACATGTCACACAAATCATCTTGCTCTAGTTAATTGGTCTTTCTTTAACATAAATGTAATTTCAGTGTTTGTTTGTAGAAAGATATGTGTTTAACACAGCGACAAGAACTGTATCTAAAGTCAGGAGAACGAAAGAAAGACTTAACATCTGAGAGCAAGAAAATGGTCTTGTTCTACATCTGTGCTAAACTTTCTTAAAGTGGGGCAGGGATGGAAGTTACTCTAAAAAGCTAAATTCGTTGGTAAAGAAGCATGACATACAGTTGTACCATTATGTTGTACTGACAACTTTTGCACAGACATGAGCAGGCTTTTTAAAACTGAGCTGACTGCCATTTCTACCCAGTAAATATTTGAACCATTTGCTCCATTGAAACAACTTTGAAATACCATATCTGACTATATTTAAAAGTATTTTAGACATCAACGGAGGACCATTTATATCTTAAGCTATACAAAAAACTACAAAGCAATCACTATGAAGCTAAATTCTTTGACTTACAGGACACCAAAGTTAAATTATTGATAGTTGCAGTAACACAACATAATAGGCAGCAGCTACAACAACTCGTTAATTCCCTAACGATAATTAAGAAGGTCTTACCTAACTGTGTTGGGCAGAAGTGTAAGCTAACTGAAAACCAAGTCCTACTAATGAGTAAAATCTATCAATTTCCTGTACCCTTGCTGTTACAGAAAAAGATATGAGTAAATTCTACTCAATGTGTCACAGCTAATTTTATTAAAGCAAAAATGTGTAAAATACAATTACTGAACACATTAAAGTTGCTAAATTCAGCTCAATTTGGTTTTAAACTAAAGATATTCATTTTTATTATGTATTGGTAACCTTTTTATTTTTTTAGTAAATATTAATTAACCCCAGTCCCAATTTTACAATGCATGTTAGCATTACATTTCTGAAACACCAATATAATCCAACAGACATAAGCCATGAAAAAAATCGATCAGACAAAATACTTTCTCATTGTAGCCATATTTTACTGTAGTTATATTCGCTGTACAGCCAAGCTCCGAGCACCCCCGCCACGAACAGATAGCTAAAACTCGTCCTCGACCATTTCATTAAATGCATATTTTTTAGCAAATGAATATTTTCATGGTTTGAGAAATAGTTAGTGACTGTAATATGATGCTGCAGCACAGCTTGACTTAGGAAAAACCACAAACCATATAGCCAGGGGCCTAGCAGCAAATTCTGGGCCCTGTACACTCTCAACAGGAACGTGAGCAAAAAAAATGGGCCCCTCTCCCTACTCGGGCCCTGGGTAGTCAGGTCCACTTTTCCCCCACACTACCACGCCCATGCATATAGCTAACCCACCTAGGAGATGATGGATTTGCGCATGCGTGACCAGGCGGAATGCGGGCGGAGATAAAAAGCCATAAAAATCAGATGTATTTTCGGCCATAGGTTTAACAAGCCTCAGTCATGAAACAAGAGCATGGCGAAATCATGTGAGTATTACGATCCGAAACACCAATGTAATCCAATAGCCATAAGCCATGACAAATTTGCGTCAACAAAATAAGCCTCCTTATCACAATCAAGTCATATTTTACTCGTAGTTATATTCTCTGTACAGCCAGGCTCCGCCCACCCCGGCCACGAACAGATAGGTAAAACTTGTCCTCGACCATTTCATTAAATGCATATCTTTTAGCAAATTAATTTTTTCATGGTTTGAGAATTAGTTAATGACTGTAATATGATGACCTTCTTGAAGTAGTTGTTCCTGTAGAATTGGCACTGTGCTTGAATACCTTAATTAAGAACAAATATTTCTCTTTAACAAATAATTCTATCAAGAAGTTCTCGTATAAATGGAGTGATAAGACAAACTGTCCACACGATGTTCCACTTAACTTTGCTTCTCGAAGAACTGTTGGAGGCAATGCACATGAAAATTGGTGTCCCACCCAGTGTTACCATTGTCCGTTTTACTGGTGTGGTTATAATTTGATCGTTCTTATCATGATTGAGAGTATTATTAACCTTTGGTTGTCCCGTTTTGTTTTTAAATGGTTAAAATTTAAATGATTGAGAGTATTATTAACCTTTGGTTGTCCCGTTTTGTTTCAATGGTAAACAATAAGCAACGTGTTTCTGATAACGGCGTTTCCTTAAGCTCATGCGGCAAATGTACCAACATTTTTTTTCTTTCTTCGGATTCACTTTATAAAATACACATTATCATGGTTCTTGCTACTGCAGTCTCAGGCTTATTTTAAATGGTTTAAAGCGCTTTTGTTTCACACTTTATCGTTGGTGCACATGAAAATAATCACCTCGCCGCAAAACGAAGGTTCGGTAAACCCGAGTTGAGGCTCTGCAGTACTCAGTATCGAAGCAGAAAACATAACACTTACAGTTCCCCAAGCACAGCTCACAAACCTGTGGCTCGTCCACTCGAAAGGTCCTCAGAGACGCAAGGTCCCGTCCACAGCTAACGCAAATGCTACTGAAGAATATTCCAGCCAGAAGACTTCCTCTGCTTGTGGTTTCTAAGTGTGGTCCAGAAACGGCTGCAGACCATCCACGAGGCTACAACACACTTAGGAGCTGATATCAGCAAGCTAGTTCGTGCAGCAGAGGTTCCGACGCCGAACAAAACGCCGACGTGCTCTTAAACTTAGCAGCAAGAGACGAGCTTTGTTTGTAACCTTAAGTCTCAAATAAGTAGGCTTACGTTGCACCTCAGACAGCAAACGGAATGTATAGTTCACCTAAAACAGTGATATTCTGGGGAGAGAGATAAATGCGTCTCTGCAGCTCCCTATTAATGTTCTCAAATAACAACACCCCTTGGGATCTCGCACCCAATGCTAATACCTGTTAAGGGAATGACACGGTAAATGGCCCTTCCGCTTTAACTGAATGGCCCATTCTCTCAGGAATTCACAGGAAATACTTGGACAAATCGAGCAAAAGGCATATGAGCAATTAAGTTATCGTTTTTTGTCTCTGCATTTATCAAAGAAAACAGCAAAGTACAAACTTATTCATCATTTTTAGTTTATATATATGTAAATATCTATATATGTATATACATCCACAAGATTAAACCCAACTACTTGTATATACACTCACTGTCCATTTCATCAGCTCCACATACAATATAGGAGCACTTTGTAGTTCTACAATGTCAGACTGTATTACATCTGATCCTCTTTATTCTTTATGTATGGAGGACAAGATCTGCCAAAATTAAAAATAAGTAAATAAATAAAAGACTAAATAAAATTAACATTTAAATAAAAATAACTTGAACTGGTATATATTGCTTGCTTTGATTTTATTTATACGCTTATTTCCTTTTCTTGCTTTTATATAGTCCTCATTTTATTTATTCTTAAACTGTTTATTAATGTTTTATTAATGTCTCCCTTTATTTTATATATATTTTCTGCATATATTATTTAAACATGGTCATTTTAAAATCTATTTATTTAATACATATTATTTTTACATAAAATATATATTAATTATACATTTAAATATTTTTATTTTTTTTATTAATTAATTAATTTATTTATTTCTGTTTTTCTTCTTTCATATGATAATGAGGAGGCGTGTTTTTCATGTTCAGGCTTAGCAATCAAGTGCAGAACGTCAGGAGTTGATTTCGAGCAGAGCTATGTAGCTTGGCTATGCGTTCGGGTGAAAGACTCCCAGAGATTTACCATCATTATTTCTTTACCATTTTAATTTAAGTATTAGTGTTTAATTTCTTTATTTTTTTTATTTTGGCAGATTCGGTCCTGCATATTTATGCACATTTTAGCTGGTTCTTTTTTCGTTACGACTACCACTGATTTAACTCCAAAGGGGAAGCAAAAAAAACCAAAACACTCAGAGTGCCAAAAATAAAAGTCAGTCTAATTTAACACCAAGACTGTACATTAACATAGTCGTATATACATTCATTGTTCATTTCATCAGCTCCACTTTCTTTATATTTCAGACATCCTTTTAAGTAATCCTAATTAGTATGTTTTTTGAGTAAAACCTATGATACATTGGTTGTTGGACCAAATTCTCTTTTGTTTTTACATAGTACCAATTTGGCAAACTTCAGACTCAAAAAAACTAAAAATATTTAAATCCCTCTTAATTTGGCTGTGTTTATCCCACAAAACGTTGGGATTAATATTAAGTCCTACTAATATAATATAGTTAAATACTTAAATGTTTGTTTAGATGATTTGAGCCTACCACTTATAAATAATACAATAGTTTGCACGATTAATTAGGGCAAGTAAAGACAATTTTTGAAAAAGCCACCTTTTATTGCTGGTTTCAATTTGGTGCATAACAAGTGCTGCACAATCATAAAAAACATCTGCTTAGTACAAAATAAAATTGTGTAGCTGATAACAGTTGTTAAAAGACAATATTCCAGAAGTGAAAGTACATGCTGGGTAAAGCAAGTTTAGAAAATATGTCAACTGTAATATTTTGCAATGTACAGCAGACATTTGAATTTTGAGAACAAAAACATCAGATACTTGACAGATTCTTGATTCTTCGATTTCACAAAAAAAAACTCTGTGCTATTTGCCAAGAAGACACTGAACCCACCAAACAAGGGTTCATTTAACCTTGAAGTTATCTGGTAGACAAGACGACAGCTATTATCCGACAATATCAGTAAAGCGAAAATGCTGCATACACCAAGTTTACACAAAAATAAATGATCCTACTTTTTGTTTTTAGTACCAACAACTGAACAGTCAGTTTTCCAGTGTTAAAACAATACAACTAAATGAACACTGTGAGTTTCAAAAATAAAAGCCTTGTTAAACACTAACACTCTTTATTTAACACCATAAAATTTGCTGAATGTCAGATACTTGACTCGCCTCTTGTTCCTAAATAATAATTAAAAAAAAAAAAAAACCTGCTCTGTGCACATTTACAAAGTAGACCTTGAATCTTCGAACCAACAGTTATCCTGAAGATCAGAGCACAGTAGATAGTAAACAAGATCAGTGTGAAAATGTTTGATTGAGCAATATTTTACCTTCACAAAAGTTTGTTTAAATTAAATGTTTATTAATTATCTGGATAATCTAGAAATTGCTAGCAAAGTGATTCGGATTCAGCTGGTATAAAATAATGCGATAGGACCTTAATATAGAAATGCCTGCCATAGAAATAGGGAGCCATACAAATGTGAATACAGACCTTGTCATTGGTGAAGTTCGTGCGCCATCCTGTGTTCGAACCGCGATACTCCGGTTTCCGAAAGTCCGTTAGACTTCTCCCTATTGTAAAAAAAAAAAAAAAAAAAGATGAGATTGTGGATGATCTCAGACACTTAATATTGCCGTTCCCATAAGTCAATACGTGGCTCAGAAAAACAGTAATGCAAGAAATCTCAACAACACTACATTTCCACATTCTGAAGTGTGTAGTTGCCTTTTACTTGCATCTGCTCAATTTGAACATGCCATGGCACCAAAGCTTCATCAATAACAATTCTTCCGTAGCCCAAAAGAGCAGTGTATCCCACCCAGTATTACCATTGTCCGTTTACTGATGTGGTTAAAATACGATCGTTCTTATCATGATTGAAAGTATTATTAACCTTGGATTTTCCCGTTTTGTTTCAATGGTAAACACTAAGCAACGTGTTTCTGATAACAGCGTTTCCTTAAGCTCATGCAGCAAATGTACCAACAAAACCGCTACGACACTAGCACTGCACCACGTATTTTGCGTAAGGCTCACGTCATAACGTCACGTGCTCCTAGCAAACTTTGGGATTTTCCCCGCCAGCTTCCTCTCTTTCGTGTTTCCTACCTTAGGGTGCAAATAACGTAGCCATTGTAAGTGCTGTTGTTTTTCCATTTTCATTTACATTTAAGGCATTTTGCAGGCGCTCTTATCCAGAGCGACTTACAACCGTGCTTAGTGTTCCGTTGGATAATATTCCAGCTAGTAGGAAGTTTAGAGCCTAAAACTCACCACGAGCTCAGACACTGCCCGAACAAGGCCCAGTGCTGGTACCTAGAGATTAATACACAGACATAAAGTAAATAAACCATTACCTGGCAACCCCAGCCAAGTGCTCATTCATATAGAGGAGAAAAGGTTGTTAAAGTGCAACACAATACACACAATTTACACCACTACTAGAGCTCACTCCCTGAAGTGCATTACGAAGACATGGGTCTTCAGTCTGCGTTTGAAGACTGCCAGAGACTCTGCTGTTCTGATGCCCAGTGGGAGTTCATTCCACCATCTGGGAGCCAGGACAGAGAAGAGTCTGGACGCTTGTCTTCCATGTGTCCTCAGGGATGGTGGTTCGAGACGAGCTGTACTTGAAGCACCAAGGGCTCGAGGTACAGCTCGACTCCTTACCATTGCCATAAGGTAGGGAGGCGCTGGTCCAATCTTGGAAGCCAATGAAGGGAGCGCAGCAGTGGAGTGACGTGGGTGAACTTTGGAAGATTGAAGATGATACGGGCTGCTGCGTTCTGGACAAGTCGCAAGGGCCTGATGGCCTGCAGAGGAAGACCAGCCAGGAGCGAGTTGCAGTAGTCTAGCCTTGAAATGACCAGAGACTGGAATAGCAGCTGGGTGGCTTCCTGAGAAAGGAAGGGTCGTATCCTCCAGATGTTGTAGAGGAGGAATCTGCATGACCGAGTCAGGGTCGCTATATGAGCCGAGAACGATAACTGGCCATCTAGAATCACTCCAAGACTTCTTGTATCCTCGGGCGGGGTGATCGAGTTCCCGAATGAGATGGCAAGATCACAGTGAGGACCTGTAGTGCTGGGGATGAACAGCAGCTCAGTCTTGCTGGGATTGAGCTTAAGGTGGTGAGCTGTCATCCATGAGCTGATGTCGGTCAGGTATGCTGAGATGCGGTTGCAGACCTGTGTATCAGATGATGGGAAAGAAAGCATGAGTTGCATATCATTAGCATAGCAGTGATAAGAAAAGCCGTGAGAAGTAATTACTTCTCCAAGAGAAAGAGTGTAAAGGGAAAGAGAAGAGGACCCAACACCGAGCCTTGAGGGACACCGGTGGAGAACCTACATGGAGCAGACGTGGACCCATTCCATGCTACCTGATAGTGGCGGTCCTCCAGGTAGGACTTCCATGCAGTGCCGGTGATTCCAAGATCGGTGAGGACTGACAGGAGGATCTTGTGGTTCACCGTGTCGAAGGCTGCAGACAGGTCGAGCAGAATCAGAACTGAGGACAGTTTGGCTGATCTCTCTGCATGAAGCCTCTCAGTTACTGCGATGAGAGCAGTTTCTGTGGAATGGGCATGTTTGAAGCCGGACTGATTGATTTCCTGGAGCTGGTTCTGGGAGAGAAAGAAGGAGAGTTGATTATAGACAGCATGTTCAAGAATTTGAGCATGACAGGAGAGAGAGAAGAATAGAAAGTAATTATCTCAGCAGTGAAGAGGGGTTACTGTGACATCCAGCGCAGGGGTAGGTCTACTGAAGACCAGGTCCAGAGTGTTGCCACCTCAGTGCGTTGGAGGGGATGGGTTGAGGGTGAGGTCAAAGGATGAACTTGTCTGGGTATTGCGTTTCCTGTGGTTTTGTTGGTACATTTGCCGCATGAGCTTAAGGAAACGCCGTTATCAGAAACACGTTGCTTAGTGTTTACCATTGAAACAAAACGGAACAACCAAAGGTTAATAATACTCTCAATCATGATAAGAACGATCGAATTAAAACCACATCAGTAAACGGACAATGGTAACACTGGGTGGGATACACTGCTCCTTTGGGCTACGGGAGAATTGTCATTGATGAAGCTTTTGTGCCATGGTGTGTTCAAATTGAGCAGATTGAAATAAAAGGCAACTACACACTTCAGAATGTGGAAATGTAGTGTTGTTGAGATTTCTTGCATTACTGTTTTTCTGAGCCACGTATTTACATATGGGAACGGCAATATTAGGTGTCTGAGATCATCCACAATCTCTTTCTTTATTTTTTACAATAGGCAGAAGTCTAACGGACTTTCGGAAACCCGGAGTATCGCGGTTCAAACACAGGATGGCGCACGAACTTCACCAATGAAAAGGTCTGTATTCACATTTGTATGGCTCCTTATTTCTATGGCAGTCATTTCTATATTAAGGTCCTATCGCATTATTTTATACCAGCTGAATCCGAAGCACTGTGCTATCCAGATTATCCAGATAATTAATAAACATTTAATTTAAACTAACTTTTGTTTGGTCCCTTCAAAATGGTCTTATCAAATTACATAGAGTAAGGATTATGTTGTGTTGTTTTTTTTTTTTTTAGTATGAGACAAACATCGCTCACATATCTGACTGTGCTGTTCCAAACACCAAAACTGTACATTGCAAATTAAGACTGTAGATTATGTTTAAACTTGCCAGAGCCATTAAGCTTTCACATACTGCTGTCTAATGAAAGGTTTTAACACATACTTATCCTGGTCAGGACACCTCAGCAATTGACCTTTTGACATGTATGTTGAACTAAGAAGGCTAAATGGTGTTAAGCTTCTGTATACTGAGTACTGTTGAAACAAGAGAGAGTTAACTATATGACCTCACCAAATCATTTTTTAATGGAAGGTAAAATATTGCTCAATCAAACATTTTCACACTGATCTTGATTATTACCTACTGTGCCCTGATCTTCAGGATAACTGTTGGTTCGAAGATTCAAGGTCTACTTTGTAAATGTGCACAGAGCAGGTTTTTTTTTATTATTATTATTATTTAGGAACAAGAGGCGTGTCAAGTATCTGACATACAGCAAATTTTATGGTGTTAATTAAACAGTGTTCGTGTTAAACAAGGCTTTCATTTCTTAAACTCACAGTGTTCATTTAGTTGTACTGTTTAAACACTTGTAAACTGACTGTTCAGTTGCTGGTACTAAAAACCAAAAAGTAGGATAATTTATTTTTGTGTAAACTTGGTGTATGCAGCATTTTCGCTTTACTGATATTGTCGGATAATAGCTGTCTTGTTGTCTACCAGATAACTTCAAGGT
>JAMWET010003427.1:0-19755 GCA_024036415.1 Prochilodus magdalenae | reverse complement strand
TTGGTGATTGGAGTCTGTGAGGAAAGTCCAAAACTCACTCAGAAAACAGCAAACGTACGCCACACCATGTTTTTGTACTTATGGGCTTTTAGTGGTACCTCATCTAGCAGTTCATTAAAGCCCACAATGATGCAGGGACCTGACACCTGACACGGTGCTGCGCTACACTGATAAGGGTATTTGGGCAAGACTCCTAACACTACACTGGAGACTCCTAACACTACACTGGAGGGTTGATCTGTAATGTGATTAACTATGTACGCCGCTCTGGATAAGAGCCTCAGCTAGATGACGTGATGAGTCCAGCTCATCACAAAACCACACACACCAACTTACACCCCAAACCCACGTGACGGTCATGGTGGTGTGAAGATGTGATGAGAACACTTGCTGCTTCCTGTTTGTTGATGCATCATTTAAAAACTGCCTTAAAGACACTTTAACCAGCTTCTGTCCACATTAAACATCCATCGTTTTTCCTACTCAGGCTTTTCTTCCTTACTTAGTACATCAGCAGGTTTAACTGAACGCTGTACTGACCAAGACTGGACTAAAGATGGACATTAGAGAACAGGTTGTAAGGGTAACAGAGTACAGCTGGGCCTGTTCAGCAAAAGAGGCTAGGCTAGGACATGTGCTAAGCTACGGCTATGAGGTTAAACAGCAATACAGGAAGTGGGGCTGCTGGTAAATGCTATAGGTCTAAAATCCCCTGAGATACATTGAGGTTGTTGTTTACAGCTGTCTGACCAACATGGCAGAAAGGAAGACATTCAGATGTGAGGTAGATAAAAGCATTAGTTTAATAATTTCTCTTCATTGAGCTGCATTGTGCTGTATATGGTAGATATATTGTAGTAGCATTCATGAAAAAAGCAACAAATAGAAAAAAGAAAAGCATAAAAACTAAAACACAGCTGCGTGTTTGATGGGGTGAGTGGTGTTATTAGTCTACTCTGATGGTGGCATATTCAGACTTATCTCCAATGTGGGTGACGGCTGGTGAAGTTCCATGCTTTCTACTGTGGACTACAGTGGAGTACGTCACTTCATCCTGCAGAGGGATCATACATGTTAATACACTTACAGACCACTTCAGAGCTCAGCTGAATCTACCAGGAGCAGCTTCTTCCTCAGTAGGAACAGTGTGTGTATATATACCATCATCAAAAGCACTGATAGCTGCACCCAGACAGCTGTAGTCATCTGACAGGAGTAAAACTTGGTGGGTAGGTTTGACATTGTGAGACATGCAAATGATTTACATGTGACAGAAGCATAGTAGGGGTTTATGGGTGGCCCTCACTGACTATATAAGGTCGTCCTGGCTTTAGATTCTGACTCATGCTGTTGTGTTGGCAGCATGATGGGGTGTTATGAAATCCAATGGTTTATGACAATATGTGGATGGAATGTGGTGTTACTCACCTGTGTCTTCTGCTGTCCTCCTGTACGTCCTACAGAACGAAACCAGAGTGAGACACAGATACTGCACACATCTGAACAGTGTGTGTGTGTGTGTGTGTGAGTGTGAGTGTGTGTGTGTGTGTGTGTGTGTACCTCTGCATCTCCAGTAAATGACTCCTATGATTCCCAGTAGTAGAAGAACAACCGGAATAAGGATGAACCAATATATGAAATTACCTGTCCAGAAAGAATCACACAGTTTATAAATACATGTGTGTGTGTGTGTGGAGAGAGAGAGAGAGAGAGAGAGAGAGAGAGAGAGAGAGAGAGAGAGAGAGGGTTATAATAGTGTTTTGCTTGCTTACTGTGTTCAGTGTTATGAATGAAGAGAATCTGAATGTTCAGACAGAATGAAAGAGTAGAGAGAAATCATAAACTATATGTAAACAGTAACATCTAAAGTTCAGCTGCAGACAGTGTGCTGTACTCACCAGCAGCCGTCCCAGTGGAACGCGTGGTTAAAGTGGTTCTACTGGTTGAAGGACTGGTGTGTACACGGACCACTGCAGTAGTTGTCGTAGGTTTAGGTGCAGTAGGTGGTGTAGGTTTAGGTGCAGTAGGTGGTGTAGTTTTAGGTGCAGTAGATGGTGCAGGTTTAGGTGCAGTAGATGGTGTAGATTTAGGTGCAGTAGATGGAGCAAGTTTAGGTGTAGTAGATGGTGCAGGTTTAGGTGTAGTAGATGGTGCAGGTTTAGGTGCAGTAGATGGTGCAGGTTGAGGTGCAGTAGATGGAGCAAGTTTAGGCGTAGTAGATGGTGTAGGTTTAGGTGCAGTAGATGGTGCAGGTTTAGGTGCAGTAGATGGTGTAGGTTTAGGTGTAGTAGATGGTGCAGGTTTAGGTGGTCCCTCTGTGGAGAGAGAAGGTCTGATGGTCAGTACAGGAACAGAAGGTCAGTAAACAGCAGCTCACTGTAGACACACAGTACCATTAAAACCCTTCACTGTAAACGACCAGAACAGCCTCCATTAAACTGTTACTGTTAATGTAACACATATGACATATGGAGCTACTAAAACCCCTATATGTAACTGGGAGGTGTAATTACTTGTTGTCCCCAAAAGAGGGAGATACACTGACTACATGTTAATAGCGGTAGAAGATGATGCGCTCGTTCTGTTTTGTTTTTTTCCCAAATTGTGCCTGCAACATGCTGCTGACCAGCTGAGCAAACTCTGTAATGAATTACCAAATAATAGTCCCAAAATGTTGAATATGATCTCATATCAAGGCTAATAAGCTGCTCTTGTATCAGTGGTTCAGTGTGAACGTGAGGGGAAGCGGTTTTCTGTCGAGTGAATCTGTGTCTGAAACTCCTTTGTTCTGCTAGCCTAGCTAGACACGGTAAAGGGAGAGTCCTCCATGTTTCTGAGTTTAAACACTGTACAAGAGAAATGAAGCAATAAAAATAATCGGAGTTATGGGAATGTTTCTTCATGTTGTGTACATGCCTTAAAAGTATAGATGGTGCTAATCGTTAGCCGGCGCTAATCACTAAGCAATGACTAGCTTGTTAGCACAGTGGCTAATAACATGGTAGAGCCTTAAAGACACAGTGCACCTAATCTATTTCTATTTAATTATTTACAGTACATGTTATAGATGAGTATATTTTGGTTATCAGAATGTATATATTAATGTTGGTTAAGACTGGTTAAAGTGTTTAAATGAAATTCATGATGAAATGATTAAAAGCACATGTTATAGTTAAACAGTGAAAAGCAGGGGTATTAACCCTTTTGTGAGATAAGAACCTCTGCACCATATTCACTCTACCTGAGAAGAACAGTGATAGGAGAATTCCCTTCAGTCCACACACTCGAGGATAAAGCCTGAACTATTTACATCCTGAACTCCTTAAAGAGCAGCATTGAGGATTCCATTCAAGACTCATTCTCTCTCTCTCTACTTTACTATAACTCCTCCCGTGACTTCAGGACCTACCGCTACTCTAACCTAGCTAAGTGTTTGTGCTTCTTTGTTAGCAGTTAGCAAGCATAGGTGCTACATTACCATGAACTATGTTCTCTTTATATCAGATAGAGGAACGACTTGACTGTGCAGACTGACTGCTCACCACCTCATGGTCAGTTATTACTGCAGTCTATGAGATGAGCTTGTACTGCACTAGATTAACCTTATGGTGTATTTGTGGTGTATGGGATACATAGGAAGCACAGTGTAGCATATACACTCATCATCAACAGAATAGCTCCAACACTAGCTGCACCCAGACGGAATCAACCAACAGGAATGAAACTTGGTGGGTAGATTTGACCGTATGAGACATACGAATGACTCAGATGCACAGGTGACGTAAGCAAGGACGGGCCTTATCACTGTACTACCTGACTGACCCAACAGCCACGATTATGAACAGTCAGTGAGCAGTGATGTCCTCCATGAGTCGTTCTGTTAGCGCCTGCACTATTAGCAGACGGTTGCACAATGCAGGACTACATACACACAGACCACACCGACTGCCCACATCGACCAACGAATCTGTGCCAAGATTAACGGTTTGTTGTCTCATGTCCAGAAGGTCTGGTGTCACTCCACATTCACCCTTACTGCACCATCTGCAGGAACTGTGTGAGAATATTCAAGCTGCATGGGATGGATTATCACAGGACACCTTTAGGAACCTCTACAACCGCATGCCGAGATGTGTGGCTGGTTGGGTTAGCAAACAGGACGGCCATACAAGGCCATACTCAGAGACGCTACTTCTGTATGTGTAGCTGAATAAATATTACCCATATCAGTCTAAATGGATTATCATCTATTGTCCCTGGTAACCTTTATCTTCCTTCCCAACAGCACTGCAACCCAACACCTCCTTCTGGGTGCAGCTATTCTTTTGATGATGAGTGTATGTGAAACATTAGAAAGAATTAAAACAGGATGTTATAGCATATGCTGTTGCTTTAACACAGTCCAAAACGTCTTACACAGCAACAGTGCACTGAAATCTGCAGTTCTCTTTTTAAAATACAGTGAGAAAATAAACTGAGAGTGTTTTACCTTCTAAAGTGAGTCTGATGATCAAATATGAACCTTTAACAGCACACTGGTACTCTCCTCCATCCTCTTCAGTCAGGTGTGATATGAGTAGAGAGAGATTTCCTGGAGAGCGATGATTATACATCTGAACTTTGTTTCTGTACTGATCACTATTAAAGGTCGTATCAACCCATGTGTTTCCCTTGTATTTCTTCCAGCTGAACTCCTCAGGTGTGGTCTGTAGGTCAGTGCAGGAGCAGGGCAGCAGTACTAACCCTCCTGTATGTGCTGTGATGGGCAGTAGTTGTCCTCTGTTCACCAGAGTGCAGCCTGTAGAAACACACATCAGTAAGATCAGATTAACTCTATACTCTGTGTATGACATCATCACTACAGTTTATATTGTAAGTATGTGATTTAAACCCTCAGATTTGGATGATTAACACTGTTTAAGTTTTGAACACAGAAGATGTCCTTTACACTATCTCAACATTTTAGAAAGGCCAGACCAGCAAATGTGGTGCAACATGAGATACAACACAATGTTAATGTACAAACAGAGAACAGGAAGTTGTAATTCTGGAGACGATTACCAGCAGCAATGTGCACACATAACGCCGTGGTTAAGTTCATATTACATGTTCAAAATCAAGGAGGATGAAACTGATTCTATCCTTCTTACACTGACGCGAGGGGCAGGAGACAGGTTGGGGGGCTGACTTTTCATTAATTTGAAGAAGATCCGAGTTCAGTCTCAGCTCTCGTCTTAAATCAGTATCTAATTCAGTATTTAACCTTTAACCTACAGCTACATACCCCTGAAGATAATCCCTCCCCAGGACTCAGATCCTGTCGTAAATGTGTAAAAGGTTCTGTTTGAGGAATGCAGCTCTTCCCAGAGTGTAACAAATTGTTTTACAAATGGGAAAATCCACCAACGATATCTATACAGAACTGCTGAACTTATTCTCTGTAGTGTTATCATGAAAACATTGATATCCGACAAGCTCATGCTAATATCAATATTTAACTGCTTCATAGATATATGTTCGCATGACATCAGCATCTCAGTAACAGGATACATGAACTGCACTCACCTTCAGAGACATGAAGCCCAATGAAGAGAAGATAAACAGTCAGCAACATGGTCACTAGTCCACCGCACACTGAGTCCACCGCACACTGACCGCTCCACACCCAGCACTACACTCGCCCTGTATACCCACACTGAGTACCCAACTCTCTCAGCAGCTCTTCACTGAAGTGTAACCCACTCTAATGTCCGTGCAGCTCACAGGAGCTGTGTTTAAACCAGCTAGACCGGAACTCTTCTGTCTCTTAAAGACTTCATCAGCCGCTTCTACAGAGTCACAAACCACACACGATGACACGATGCTCTCTGAGCCATGACATCACTTACTGTTTCCTGTTTTGTGAACAACTGAACGCAGGAAGCAGCCAAATAAGGAGAAGTCATGTGCACCTCATATTCGTTGTTCTCACGTCCTTGCTGAAAATAGACAGCACAGACTAGCATGAACTCTGTACTGGTCTGCTCTCATTTATACTAGCCTCATGCTGGTTCATCATTAGTCCCATATCTAAGACGCAGCACATGCTGGTTTGTCTAGAAGAGATGTTCCTCCTGATCTATAGCGTCTGTGTTTAACAGCTTGTTTGATTTTATCCTGTTTGGTTACCTTGAACGGTCATTTACCAGGTATTCCAGGAGAGACAGGAGAGTCCTGGTTTGTTCCAGAGGCAGTTTTTCTGCTCTGTTGCAGTCCTCCATTCTGCCTGGCACTCCATGATACAGCTTGAGCCCCCAGCCTCACATCTTCTCTGGAAGTATCTACGTGCTGTATGTACTGGAGAGATGCGTCTGTGTTAAAGTGCATTAATAACTGCATTATAACCTACAAATATGCTTTATATATGGAGCTGTAGGTGTTTCTCAGCAGTGTGGTGCTGATTTGTTGGTGCAGTGCACTACTTTACCTTGCAGATCTGTGTTAAAGCAGTTCTTACTCTTTCAGGTCTCAGGCCACTATGACCTCATGCACTACTCTGTGTCTTCTGTTTATATATAAACTACCAGCGCTTCTTTCTGTGGTTAATTGTGGAACATGTGTGTGTGTGTGTGTGTGTGTGTGTGTGTGTGTGTGTGTGTGTGGCTCTACCTCTATGATCAGTATCTAGTATTAGCTATGGCTGTGGTTGGGGGCCGCATGCTAACAGGAAACCTGATGAGCGCTCAGAGACACAAACACCAGCATGAGGAACACAGAGTGCTTTATTTACACAATGCTCAACAAACATCCCAGCTTATTATTGGATATGTTATTTCAGTTGATATGACAGACTCTCTCACTCTCTGTTCTAAACCGTGTGCAGCATATTGTCATGGATGCAGTAGCACTGTTGGATCACCAATTCTCTCACACAGCAAATGTGCTGATTACGCCCAAATGTAGTACTGTATGTCGTGCGGATTTGGATGGCACAGTAGCCCAACACTGGAACAGATCCATTTAATGTATCTGTGTTCGAAGGGATTCAAAACCAGTTGAGTAAGGACTAGCACCACATCCAGTCCTGAACCGGCACAGGTCTAAATAACTGTCTCCATATCTGGCCTAAGTATGGCATAGACCCAGTTCAGAAGAGGTTCAAGCTCAGTTTAATGCAGGCAGCTTTTTCTAGAATGGATCCTGTAAGGGTTCGGGCAGTGTACTGAGAGGGCTAAGGTGGCCTATATTATGGCCCTGCTCACTGGCAGGGCGCCGAGCTGGGCAACCCCCTTCTGGGATCAAGGATCCGACAGCTGTTCGTCAGTGGCTCAGATCTCTGAAGCCATGCGTCGTACCTTCTTCATCCCAGAAGGGGGCCGTGCCGCAGTGCCTCGGATTCTGCACACTGGGGGCTGAAAGCGGGTAGAACGAGAAGGCACTCATTGCCTCAGCGCCATAATTGGAACAACACAACCGTCACATTGATTCAGCTACCCAGTCTATAGTGACCTGGGGCCCGCAGTACCAGGGGGCGTGCCAGCACTCTGAGCGGTCTGCAGCACCACCACTGGGCCCCGACCTCTTGGGTGTTCCTGCAGAGTACCGTGACCTCAGAGCATTTCTTAACCGAGACAGGGCTCACATACTACCTCCATACAGGAAGTATGACTGTACCATCAACCTCCTGCCTGGGACAGGCTCTGGGCTTCATCCCCTTTCCATTCCTAGCCGTTTCTGGTTCCACATCTCCCTGGACTTTATTACGGATCTGCTAGCATCCCAGGGGAACACAGGGTTCCAGCCCTGTGCTTGGGTCCACAACCCTGTCTGCACACAATGACAGATCCAGCCCTGGACTGGATCCATTATGTTGTGACGGACAGCTACAACTAGATGGCACCTCCTTGCCAACCATGTGGAAGGCCTTTTCTTTTCTGCCCCACAATCATGAGTGTCTGGAGTTTGCAATATGCTTCTGGAACTTTGAGAGGTGTTGGTTTCTGCATACAGGGTGGATTTTCAGGACCTTGGACAGCACCTTGAAGCTGGGACAACTGCAGATCCTCACAGAAATAGAGGTCTCTTATGTTCACCATTTGTGCTACTACCTGTTCAGATAACTCTCACTAATGCAGTCTACTGGTCACATGGGTTAAAAAGTAAAAACTTCATTTTTCACCTCCTTAAAACTGTATTGATTGTTAAGTCGCCAGTTGTAAAGCGCTCATCATCAGAGGAAGATTAATATCTGTCTAAGTTGATTGAGAGATCTTAAAAACAACATGGCGGATGTTCTTTCTTCAGCTGAGCACTGTCGGGTCATTTAGCTGCTGCAAATGGCTGGCAACAACTTTCACTGTGACAGCGGCAGCGGCACACCAATTCGCCACTTATATTAAGGGCTCCATGGTTCCAGACAGGAGAGATCATGGGGATGGAATTCCACATCTTTTGACAGGCCAGCTGCAAACCTTTTTTTTTTTCTTTTTTTTTGGTGGAAAGCACAGAGCGTTTGTAGCATCATATGTAAAGTGTAATGATGAACAATTCCCGGTGTAGATATGTGTGTATATGAGAGATGATCCAGTAAGATGATCACACTGACTCTGTGAAATCAGGAAAAGACATCTTTATTGGACATTCAGCACAAGAAGAACTCCAAACATGAACATGTCCACTCAGGGGCATGTGGAAATATGGACCAATCAATAAAGACATTTCCTAAATGATTGATCCTGACAAATGCTGAGTTCATACCAGTGTGCAGGAACTGTACTACTCCAGACTGACCGCTCCATCTCCATCCGCAGTGGTGTAGTGAACTCTGGCAGGATCTGAAAGAGATGTTTGCAGGACAGATGTTTGGTCACCCAGAGAAGAAAATAAGCATGACTGCTACAGGTCAGCTGTGTAGTTAGTACCTTTGGTTCTCTTGGTGTGATAAACCACAGCTACTATAATGTGGAGGAAGATCACAGTCACCAAGGCGAAGGGGACGAAGGGCAGAGGTTCTGTAACAAGAGGTAGATCATAGTACCTGTAGTAGCTCTCCATCATTTAATTAGCAATCATGTGTTTATCATAAATACAAATGCATTTGTGGGACGAGATCTGTATCACCGTACACTTCCATACACCTCCAGATTCTGCTGCTTCCTTAACACTATGGTGTTTGGACACGCCCAAATACAGTAACTCCTTTTAGCCAATCATTAACATCTGCTTTGGAGCCATTTTCCACACATGGAACGAGACATTCCCTGCACTGTCCCACCTCTTGATCTGTATCACCTCTTCAAATGACCTTATGACCTATTTCATGTGAAAGTTTAGGTGCTCCTGGTCAAATGAGGTTTTGTTGATATTTTATATTTTTATTCATTGTGTAGATTTGTATGAACTACTATTGTTTATTTGCTAAATTTAACATATTTGGAAAACAATTAAATATATAATATTGCCAGGGCGAATGATATGACCTGTCAGGGTTTCTCAAGGGAGTTTGCCCCAGGACACCTCACAGACTGGCCACCAGAGGTCAGCAACACCAGAGTTTTAGTCAATGCTCCAGTACTTTTCCACCCCTGCCCTTCTCACCTGCATCCAATCTCCCTTGTCATTACCATCCCTTTAAAAGGCCCTTCCTTCCCCTTTAGGTTTGTGGAGCATTGACTAATGTCATCTTGTGGTACTGCGTTCCTGTGAAGCACTTTTTGTGTTTGCTTGTCTTTTTTAGTGGGTTTGATGGCTCCAGGCTTCTGAGTATCTTTTGTCCTTCTTGTTTTGTGTTTTGATGGTGCTTTGGACTTTATCATTTTGGAATATCTTCTGAGCTTTGTGGTTTTTGGACTTTTTGTGTTTGGATTTGGACACAAAAGGGATTTGCCTTTTTTTGCCCCATTAAACCTGCCTATGGGTCCTAACCCTATGTCTGAGCTCCGATCATTACAGAAACCTGCGTTCAGATTTAAAATGAATGAATATCTGCTCACAGAGAGGCCTGGATCATCAAGTAAGTGGCTTTTACATTTCCAGTGTCAGTTTTGGCCAGTACGTGCAAAAGTGAGTGATCTGAAAGAGTTCTTGCCAAGTACTCATCCATGAATCCATAACTTTTATTTCCCTCACACATACGAAGAAAAATGTTTACTCTTGAGTATGTTCATAAACAGAATGGATATAATCATGAACACAGTGAAAGATAATTCATTGATTTATGAACTTAAAATATATACAATCAGCCAGGCTGCTGTCAGCCCACCTAAAATGATCTGAAGTGTTATGGAATCCTTTTAGATCTCAGAACTGATGCATATGTAATATAACACCCTTATTTTTTTATACTGGATAACTAGTAAAGACAAATACTAGTTACAACATGAACTAAAGGCCTAAAGCTATACCAATCTATACCAGCGTCTGCGTATGATGCATCATCACTAGGCCAAAGGAAATCTAAATATTCAGTTGAAGTGATAATTCATTAACACTAGAGCGTTCTGGCCCAGCACTCATCTATGTTTAACCTGCCACAGAGAACAATACAGAACAAACAGAGAAATCAAGATGAGCTGCAGGCCAAAGCTATACCAATCCCAATCATATACAGCATCACTAACTAAAGCTCCCAGTGACTCGCTACAGATCAAACTGAAAGTAAAAGTAAACCTGCTGTCTCTAACTAAACCTCCCAGTGACTCCCTACAGATCAAACTGAAAGTAAAAGTAAACCTGCTGTCTCTAACTAAAGCTCTCAGTGACGCTACAGATCAAACTGAAAGTAAACCTGCTGTCTCTAACTAAAGCTCCCAGTGACTCGCTACAGATCAAACTGAAAGTAAACCTGCTGTCTCTAACTAAAGCTCCCAGTGACTCGCTACAGATCAAACTGAAAGTAAAAGTAAACCTGCTGTCTCTAACTAAAGCTCCCAGTGACTCACTACAGATCAAACTGAAAGTAAAAGTAAACCTGCTGTCTCTAACTAAAGCTCCCAGTGACTCGCTACAGATCAAACTGAAAGTAAAAGTAAACCTGCTGTCTCTAACTAAAGCTCCCAGTGACTCGCTACAGATCAAACTGAAAGTAAAAGTAAACCTGCTGTCTCTAACTAAAGCCCCCAGTGACTCGCTACAGATCAAACTGAAAGTAAAAGTAAACCTGCTGTCTCTAACTAAAGCTCCCAGTGGGCTACAGATCAAAACTGACTAAAGTAAACCTGCTGTCTCTAAAACTAAAGCCCCAATAACTCGCTACAGATATCAAACTGAAAGTAAAAGTAACCTGCTGTCTCTAACTAAAGCTACCCTCTAAAACTCGCTACAGATCTCACTAAAGTAAAAGTAAACCTGCTCTCTCTCAACTAAAGCTCCCAGTGAGTCGCTACAGATCAAACTGCCCTCTCCGTAGTAAAAGTGAAAGTGGAACAGTTCTCTCTATAGTTAACTCTGAATGACTCCTCTCAGATGAAAGTGAAAGTGGAACTCCAGTAGGCTGCCATATGAGCCTCACTGATGGCTGTTTCAGTTTCCTTTATCTCTTTATTCATTCCGTGCTCAGACTTTCACTATGTTTGGTCACGTTTTCTAACCCATCAAACCCTGAACATTCACTCTTTTTCACCGTACTCACGCCATCATCTATTCTTTTCAGTATGAACTCTATTATCCTCAGGGTCATTAGGATTTGTTCTTGCACTCTTCATCCTGGTTTTGCTGCTATTGTTGTCTGTTTATTTCATGCTCCTTAGGTAGTTGAGTGTTTCTATTGAATGGTTATCACATGTCGAATGTTGTCAACAATATCCAACATAAAAACATGAATCAGTGAATTTTTTTCAGATGCAGTTTTATTGTTTTGCAAATGTATTGTGGATTTTTTTATTGTATTGCAAGGCAGTGATCAGGGTATACAAGGTGGTTTCTAAGATGATGATAGGTGGTTGCTAAGGGATTGCAATCCAGTTTCCAGAGTGGCCATGGTGAGTTAAAACACACCAAAACAGTACATGGGATGTGTCTTTATTGTACTGTTCGGTTGTGCAGGATAAGCTAACCAGTCAACTAAGACTTTCAATATTGAGAAAATCTACATCCCATCATCTCCCATCTGACATCACAGTGAACAGATTGATGACACTTCCACAAAACCTAGACTATGTGGGTTGTAGTGCTGGCTGGAAATGTATCATGTTGTCCCTGGGTTTACTGTAGATGAAGAGCAAATGAACTCATTTAAAAAGCAAACTTAACAAAGAGTCAGTTCATTGTTCAGTTATAGGTCTGAAATGTTGTGTACTTTTGAACTGAAAGCTCACAATGAGGAAAATATAAAAGCACAGAGTGAAACACAGTTGCGGTTTTAATTGGATGAATGTTATTAGTTTACTTTAAGGATGGCATATTCAGCCTTATCTTCAATGCCAATAACAGTAGGTGCTGCAGGTGTTCTACTGAGGACTATGGTCGAGTATGTCACGTCATCCTGTAGAGGGATCATAAATGTTAATTAACACACAACACAACACTCAACACTAACACTTTACAAGCCACTTCAGAGTTTAACCTGAACTACCTGGGGCAGCTTCCTGTTTATTCTGTAAATTTACTCACATGGTGCATTCCAACCTGTGACTGTATTGTGAAAAATCAATCAGGCAGACCAGTATATATCATTAGTTAAGTGTTCAACTGAATATGAGCAAAACTATATACATATGTGACTATTTAAAGACTTTCCTGGAATTTTACAAGCAGAATAATGTATACTTGATATAATAACTATGTAGTTACACATTAATAATATTGTAACAACATTGTAACTGCTAAAAATGTATTCACTGTTACAGATGTGATTACAGCAGTATAGCTTATGATATTACACAACAAACACTTATATAATTATATAATGTGAGGTGAAGTTCACACTAGTATGAGATTTTCATAATTCAATGTCATCTCGATAAATATCAAGGTTTCATGGTTTTTGCATTTTTATTAAGTAATAACCAATGAGGTTTCTTAATGGGATATGATTGGATTTGGGGATATTTCAGCATATGCTTATGTGCAGATACAAAGTGTAAGCTTATGACTCTATTTGATGGCACGAGATATGACATAATTGAAGGATGTGACCAGTATGTAAATAGGGTATGAATGGAATGATGGGATATGTATGTGATGGGTTAGTATAAGATATGGTGATAGTTCTGATGGGATGTGATTAGATCTAATGGGAAGTGATTTAATCTAATAGGATATAATGGTATATGACTAGATGTTGAGCGATATGTTAGGATATGATGTGATGGATAAGGATGAGATGGGAATCATGTGATAGTATATGGTGGGTTATGATAAGATGGGTTAAGAAATAATATGGGATATGATGGGTTAGTTATGGGGCATGGTGATTAGATCTGATGGGATATAATGGTATATGGTGAGATGTGGTGAGATATGATGTGATGAAATGTGATGAGATAAGGATGAGATGGGAATCCTGTCTGTGGTATATGTAGGGAATTAAATTTTGATCTGATATGTAGATATATTGTGAGGCATAATGGTGTGATGGGATATGATAGGTTTGTTGTAGGGCATGGTGATGGATCTGATGGGATATAATGGTATATGATGTGGTGAGATATAATGGAATGTGATAGGATAGAAAGAGATGCTGTGATGGGACGTATCAACTCACCTGTGAATCCTGCTCTCTCTCCGTCTGTTGTTGCTCTCGGCTCTCCGTCTGCCCTTGTCTACGTCCTGTAGAATGAAACCAGACAGAGTGAACCAAACACGTACTACACATATCTCATATGTCTCACATATCTAGAGTGTGCAGAGGTGCATGTGTGTGTACCTCTGTATCTCCAGTAGATGACTCCTCCGAGTACCATCAGGAGAAGAAGAACAGGAATTAAGCTGAAGGAAATTACGGACACGGAATCCCCTGTGTCAGGAAAGAATTGAGAAACAAACTGCATATTTGTAGGTGTGTTTGAGTGTGTGTAAAGAGTGTTGGGGAGTTGGGGGTTTAGTCACAGTGTTTCTCCGGTTCCCCTGTATGCTGAGCTTTACGACTGAAAAATATCCATAAAACAAAACAGAATGTAACATTACATCAGCTGCAGTCAGCATGCTGTACTTACCATTTGGTGTTTGGGAGGAAGTTGTAGTAGATGTTGTAGTTGTAATGGGGCCCCCTGTAGGTGCAAAGGAGCATGATTGTCAGAGCACTAACGGTACCATCAGCCAATAGCTCACTATAAAACAACATGTACATATACATTATACATGACAATACTGAGACTGAATTACCTGCCTATTTAACATTAGAGAGTTACAAACATGCAAAATAATAAGAAATCATCAAGGGGGCAAACACTTTTTCACACCACTGTATATGCATTTATCACACAACATAACTGAGTAACATAAATACATACATGATTAACTCAGTAAATAAATGAATATATAAAGGCAGATACACTAAATTCCAAAAACCCCAAAATGAGTAATGTCATTTCACCAGCCTGCACAACTTCTACAGGTGACTGCAGGTGAACAGAGATGATAGTGGAATGTTTTTGTGTGCACTGTTTTAATAATGTGTATTTAAAAACATTTATAGAGTCTGAAACTCAGTGAGAATATAAACTGAGAGTGTTTTACCTTTTACAGTGAGTCTGATGATTGCATGTGAATCTTTAATAGTACACTGGTAATCTCCTCCATCCTCTTCAGTCAGGTGTGATATGAGTAGAGAGAGATTTCCTGGAGAGTGATCATTAAACAGCTGAACTCTGTTTCTGTACTGACCACTCTCCCTGGATATCTCTTCATATGTCTGTGTGTTTCTGTTCTCTTTCTGCCAGATTAATCCCTCAGGTTTGGTCTGTAGGTCAGTGCAGTAGCAGGGCAGCAGTACTGACCCTCCTGTATGTGCTGTTATACGCTGCTGTCCTCTGTTCTCCAGAGTGCAGCCTGTAGAAACACACATCAGTAAGATCAGATTAACTCTATACTCTGTGTATGACATCATCACTACAGTTTAAGTATGTGATTTAAATTTGATCATCTCTAGTAAGATATACCTTTACTAGTACTAGTACACATAGCCGTTCTGATACAGTATGTGAAATCTAAGACTAAGGACGTTTGACTAGTAGACATTTTGCCAGAAAGAACCGTTTACATAGTTCAGAATATCACACTCACCTTCAGAGACATGAAGCCCAATGAGGAGAAGATACACAGTCAGCAACATAGTCACTAGTACACCAACACTGAGTCCGCCGCACACTGACCGCTCCACACCCAGCACTACACTCACCCTGTATACCCACACTGAGTACCCAACTCTCTCAGCAGCTCTTCACTGGAGTGTAACCCACTCTAATGTCCGTGCAGCTCAGAGTCTAGTGCGTGTAGCGTTTTCATCATCAGCTGTGTGTAACTCTGTAAACCACATGTCTGACATGGCTGCCTCTGAGCTGTGACATCACTTACTGCTTCCTGTTTCATGGTGCTGTATTTCACAATACCCACATGCCCACACTGACCAAGCTAGTGTGTGTGCAGTGGACGTAGGATGGGTGGAAGTGGGTGTGTGGGTATGCTGGGTAAGCTGTTGAGTATCTGATCTCGGTACACAGGGTGCTGGAAGCCTGTTCGCTGAAAAGTACCCGGAAATGCCTTCCTGATCTTTCCCATTCTTTCTCTACAATTCAAACCCTATTCCATGCTGGACAATGTGTGATAATTAATATGCACTTCTAATGACTCACTGAATACTGGCTAACTGAACTCTGTGTGTGGAAATCAGCCGGTTGGGGCTTGTTTAATCTATAAGAACTGAAACTGTGATTGTGACTTTAGAGACTTCTTTTGAAGAATGAGTAATGTAGTGGGCTGTTCTAGTCTGGGATCCATTTATAGAGTACTTTGCTGAATTGCTTCAACCTACAGTTCCACAGTAGAAGCACTGAGATATATACACCATCGTCATTCATAGTGGCTTTCTGTTAGGAGGTGTCTATACTAAACTCCAACCCTTATAGTTAACTTATGGGGGAGTTATGGAATTATTAATACTTTTAGAAAAAGAAGTAGAAGTCTAGGCAAATATTGTAATCATATCTAAACAGATCCAGAAACCCAGTCGCCTTTAATTGGGAATGATGGCAAAACTCGACAAGTGCTCAAAGTGACCTGTAATCCAACAAACTCTTTTTAGGAACACAGTGTCTGTTAGCTGTGTTGAGATTTATATGCACATTAGGATCATTGGCAGGTTGGGAATAATCAAACAAAAACACCATACAGGAAACAAAATCTGTCCAACCATGTGGGAGTTTGAGTTATAGGTACAGTTTGGTGATGGAGCTACACGAGAGGGGTTTCTAATAAAGTGGCCTGGCCGTGTACTCAGTTATACTGCTGTCCCTGATCCATTACAGCAAAGCTAAACACATTGCTGTGCTGACAATGACCACTCAAGAAACCTACAGCACACTGACCGCTCCACACCTAGCACTACGCTAACCCTGTATACCCACACTGAGTGGTATGGGAATGTCTGTGCAGCTCACAGGAGCTGGGAAAGAATCTGTTTTCTCAGAAGATTTCATCATCAGCTTTGCTACACTCTCTAAACCACACTCGCTGTATGTTCTGAGTTGTGAGAACTTGTGCTCTTCTGTGTGTCTCTTCTTTTGTGGTGTATCAGTTAACAGAAAGCACAACCACACCAACCAAGTTACTCCATCTGCAGTGGGTGTGGGCTGTGGGCAGTGTTTTGCAAGTGAGGTTATGCCTGGTTTGCATGCAACAGTGACAACAGTGCTGAAAGCTTGTTCTCAGAAAATGACAGCTGTACATCATAAATGTCCACCTGCAGGTAAAGTTGACAGTACAGGCATGTACAGTACATACAGTCGGTCCTGAATGCATGTCATTAGCTCTGTGAACACTGAGAACCATTTGGAACCGGTCTCTAAAGGTATACACACAGATGTGACTTCTGTCCCTACAGCGGTCTGAGTTGTTGTGCTCTACTCTGCACGCTCTGCCATTCTGGAAGCTCAACCATCTCCCTGCATTACTGTACCCTGAAACAGTAGTGTTGATCTTGCAGGGAGGGAGTGTTTGGACCTTGGACAGCAACCAGCAGCTCTTTGAACACTCTAGATCAGTGCTTCTCAACACTGGCCCTGGAGATAGCAGGGCTACAGCAGGCCTGGCAGGTGAAGTGAAACCATGGGAGCTTTTCTTGGAAAACTGATCCATTCTTGATCACGATTCGTCAGCAGATAAAGCTGCGGACTTGCATTAAACACAGACGGAACTTTGTGGGTCCCATCACACCTGAACCCCGCCCACTCACAAAGTGAACTGTTGAATGTTCTCTTGGTTACTGTTAATACACCTAGTCCTAAACAATGCCATTAGGGAGAGCCCGAAAATCAGTTTGACTTTAAGCACCATCTGGCAGAGGAGCAGGGACACGACTGTGAGACGTGACTAAGATGGTATAAGGTATGATTCTTAGAAGAAGGAGAGAAAGATGGAGTAGCGAACAGTCCAGTCCAAAGTGTGTTTATTGCATAATCAGTGTTCTTACATATTCATGATTTAAATATTTTCACTAATGTTTACTATTAGCCTTGTGCAGCGCCATCTACAGGAGCCTGAAGTTACTACCACCTTAAACATGCAAGGTGACTCAGTTTTGTCAGGTGAGCTCAGGAATTGTGTTTATTACACAATGTAAATCTGTATAGTTTTGACATAAATACACTCTAAACTTCATCTTCAAAGTAATATAGAGTATAGCCTACAACAGGAACATGTACATAGACAGTACATCACATGCAGGATATATAGATATATAAATAATACATGGTTTCTATATGAACAACATCTGTGTAGCATATTAATAAACATTTGGACTCCAGAACTTTTATAAATATACAACAAGCAGGTGCCAATTGACAGGACTACCCTTGTAAAGGTAAATGAGTTATGAACAGTTTATAAGTAGTTAGTTAATGGCTATTCATGTAGTCATAAGCACATTAGAAATCATTTATAAGTAGTTATAACACACAAGATGTTGTATGGGGAAGACAAAGTAAGATCTGACTTTTAAAAGTATAGATGGATGTGAGGTAAATATTTGGCAAGCAACCAGTTACTCTTGCCATTCCTATCCAAGTTTGGACTGCTTATTAATATTTGTATTGTGTTTATTGTCTAATAAATAACCATTAATACACAAATTAAAAAACATTTATAAGTCTTATAAGAATACCAGTCTCATAGCACATGCACATTTAACGTGTTGAGGTGTTTTGGATGCCAAATGCAGAAATCAGGTCAGCGTTGCAGAACGGCACTACTCCATCTCCATCAGTGGTGCTGTACTGAACTCTGGAATGATCTGATAGAGATGTGTTCAGGAAAGGTGTTAATGCACACAAAGAGGGAAATAAATCTGATTAGAAGAGATTAACCCTTTTACCTTTGATTCTGCTGGTATAATAGACCACAGCTACTATAATGTGGAGGAAGATCACAGTCACCAAGGCAATGGGGACGAAGGGAAGAGACCGTGGAGAAGCTGTAACAGGAATTGGTACAAGTGGGGAACAAGTTAAGGACTTCCAACTAAAATGTAAAATCCATACAAATCTAATATCTCACTTGAGTTCTGTTTCTAAAATGTTCAGACGGGTGAGTCTGTTGACCACTGCAGTAGATTTTATAGTTTTGGTTTTATGTTGGTTGTAATAGCCTGTAATTCACTTTTACTGCCCTGTAGGATTAGACAGTCTAGCCCACAATTAAAGTCAATACGTAATTCATAATGATATGTTATGGTGCATAATTTAGTATCATACACCTCAACCTTGTTTTCCTGTCTTCATTTGTCAGTCCTCTCTCTATATAACACCCCGCATGCAGCATGCCAAATAAATATTACAGATAGATAGATAGATAGATAGATAGATAGATAGATAGATAGATAGATAGATAGATAGGTGTTTAAGTCCAGACACATTTCAGGCCTGTTTAATTACAAACAGTAAATACATGAGTACATTCCCAAAGCCTTGAGTACCGCCCTGGCCTGAACCTAAATTTAGTCCAAACTAAATCCAACTCAAATTATACCCTCAAGTTCTCAAATCCAGATCTGACCAAAACCAGCTCAACAGTAACAGCTGTAAAATGGGTCTGTGCTCTAAAGTATTGTGGCTAATCTGTTTATCAGTCCCAGAGTATCATCAAGCAGTCAGTATTATATCTGTAGAGGTGTTACTGACCATCACACTCCTATCAAGTAAGCATTTGTAGATGTGAATTTGGACCATCCAAATAAAGCTAAACACTACAGTTCATTTAGTAGATCCTCTACAGCATTTATATGTTGTATGTAATGTTTAATATACAGATTGTCACTTACTTTTAGCAAGCTGTTTCCAGCTGTACTGTACAATGTAAACAGCACAATTTACTAACCAGTCAGGTTTCCTTATCTGGTGATTATTACTGTTAATGTACAATTAGTTTTGATTAATTAAATACTGAAACAGTAAACAAGTCTGCAAGGTATAATTTTGCAGTTAAGGCAAGCTGAGCCACAGCATTTGTAGACACTCCCTCTTTCTGAAAAGCTCTGGTCATGGTTGCTCATCTTTTTGTCAACTTCAGCAGTCTTCTACACAACTTCTACAGGTGACTGCAGGTGAACAGAGATGATAGTGGAAT
>JAMWET010003426.1:120000-154977 GCA_024036415.1 Prochilodus magdalenae | reverse complement strand
GAGAGATGTAAAGAAGAACCCAAAGATCACTGTGGCTGAGCTCCGGAGATGCAAGTAGGGAGATGGGAGAAAGTTCCACAAAGCCCTATCACCAGTCGGGGCTTTATGGCAGAGTGTCCCGACGGAAGCCTCTCCTCAATGCAAGACATATGAAAGCCAGCATACAGTTTCCCAGACTATGAGAAATAAGATTCTCTGGTCTGATGAGACGAAGATTGAACTTCTTGGCGTTAATTCTACGCGATATGTGTGGAGAAAACCAGGCACTGCTCATCACCTGCCCAATACAATCCCAACAGTGAAACATGGTGGTGGCAGCATCATGCTATGGGGTTGGTTTTCAGCTGCAGGGACAGGACGCTTGGTTGCAGTTGAAGGAAAGATGAATGCGGTCAAGTACAGAGATATCCTGGAAGAAAACCTCTTCCAGAGTGCTCTGGACCTCAGACTGGGCCGTGGGTTCACCTTCCAACAAGACAATGACCCTAAACACACTGCTAAAATAACAAAGGAGTGGCTTCGGAACAACTCTGTGACCATTCTTGACTGGCCCAGCCAGAGCCCTGACCTAAACCCAATTGAGCATCTCCAGAGAGACCTGAAAATGGCTGTCCACCAACGTTCATCATCCAACCTGACAGAACTGGAGAGGATCTGCAAGGAAGAATGGCAGAGGAGCCACAAATCCAGGTGTGAAAAACTTGTTGCATCATTCCCAAGAAGACTCATTGCTGTACTCGCTCAAAAGGGTGCTTCTACTCAATACTGAGCAAAGGGTCTGTATACTTATGACCATGTGATATTTTAGTTTTTCTTTTTTAATAAAAAATTCTACATTTCTGTTATGTTTCTGTCAGGATGGGGTGCTGAGTGTACATTAATGAGAAATAAGATGAACTTTTTGGATTTTAGCAAATGGCTGCAATGAGACAAAGAGTAAAAAATGTAAAGGGGTCCAAATACTTTCCATACTCACTGTATATCTTAGCCTTAATACTCGCTCGTCCCCTCATCACTGTATGAAGCGCTCAGTAAAATCATCTACTGCTACACACTGTTTAGAAATCCTCCCAGACTTAGAGACCGTAGCTCACTCGCCATCGGATCCAGTGGAGCTAGATAGATTAATCACCTGCTTAGAAAATACTACTCTGGATAACGTAGCACCACTCAAATTTAAAAAGACCAGACAAAAAAAAAGCTCCTGCAGTACCCTGACCAAACAGTCATCTGGTGTGGCTGATAATGAACAGAATACAGTCTTAGTAGAAATGCTTGAAGCTTTTTATCCGCTTCCACAGCCAGAACTGGAAAAATTACCTCCTCGTTAAATCGTACAACTTGTACACCAGATCCAGTTCTGAACCTACTTCTCCAGCTTAGCTTATGGTCATTAACATCCCCCTTTAATAAAGGCCGCAGATCCAGGGGTTCATGGACAGAGGGTTTTATGGTAAATGGATTTACGGATGCCGGAGTCGCTGCCACACTCTGGAAATGTTCATCCTTCCTGTGTTCCGTAATTAGTCCCAAACAGAGCTAACTGTCTCTCTTTACTCTTACTGAGCTAATGTCTGCTCTCCGGTTTGGCTTGATACTGAGGTTTACCTGCTACCCGCCTCTAACCAGTTGCCTACCCACCAAACCAGACATTGATGGAAGACTGACCACGTTTTCCTGCTACCTGCCTCTGACCAGCTGCTCACCTGCCCAGTCTAACCAGGCTTCCCGCTGCAGACTAATGTTTCCTCTATTGCTTCCTGCATCACAGTTATTTCACCATTATACTTCATTAGCTGCATCGTCATCGCTATGACTACATGAGCATAATTAGATACTTCCTTTATGTTACTTTAAACAATTTCAAAACGTAGATTGAGCCAGAGGGGGATGGGTCCCCCCGTGCGAGTCTGGTTCCTCCCAAGGTTTCTTACTTCTACTTGAGGGAGTTGTTGCTTGCCACCGTCGCCTTCAGCTTGCTCACCGGGGGCTTCTTTCTTTTCTCTCCTTAATGAACTGTTATTACTGAATTTCTGTGAAGCTGCTTTGAGACGTCAGTTGTAAAAAGTGCTGTATAAATAAATTTGATTTGGTTTGAATTTTCTGGACTGTTATGTAGAGATCATGACTTAATTGTCTTGTGATCTAAAGATGATAGTCCAAAATCTTATAACTACCTCATGACCTCTCAGGTCTACCAAGACTAACATCCAGATGTCCAACAACATGTCTGTAGAGCAGCATCAGTATCTGATCAGGTTTCAGAGCACAAACCCAAATCCATCCGCACTACCAAGACTCACCAGCAGGTGTCCTACTATACAACATTCTGTATTAAACGTTGTATTTAATTTAATGACTCCCGACTCGACTCGGTCCAAAATAACACATGAACATCGTTTCTTTTCATTACCAGCCAGGCACGATGTGCGGAAGTTACAGAAAAATAATTCCTTTGTCTATGTGTACTTTATTTCGTTGATTTGGGACACGGCCCACGGACACGGACCAATCACAACATCCGACTTCAGCGCGTGCGTGATATCGGTGAGCGGCGCCAAGTGTAAACACAACGCTGTACCATGGCTGCGGCGGGAACGTCGTACGTGGTAGCCATTGGTTACAGGGCATTCAAAATCCTAGCATATAACAGAAGAGTGGCAACGTGCAGAGAGTGTGGGAGACAAATTACATACACTGGATCGACCACATCAAACTTCATAAGACATCTGAACACACACCCGGATAGGTCTGTGCTAGCCGCTTAGCCGTTTAGCCATCCTTCCAGCTATATAACACACAGGGTTACCCCCTTAAGCTGGCCTGAAACAGGAAGTGTCTGAGGCAGAGTATGGTGCCGAAACAAAAAGTGATATTGCTTCTAGTTTGTTCTGTTTGAGAGTTGTAGAGCATGTCATTTTTGTGAGTATATATTGTAAGGAAATAGGGAGCATTTAAACAAACAAAAAATGCAGTTGTGTTTTTTTAAATCTACACTGCTACAGTTACTATATATGCTTTGTGTAAATTGACTTAAGACTTGACTTGGACTCTAGCCTATAGACTCGTGACTTGACTTGAACTTGTATTTTGTGACTTGTGGCCATCTCTGTAGTGCAGTACACATATCAGTTTATCATTCTTAAATAATGAAGACAGCAGCACTGAACTGTCCTTCACCAGCACATTTCAGTTCACTGAGGAGCTTCAGTCACACAGCTGAACCAAATCAGCTCTGAATTAGCCAACGCAGCGCCTCACAGAGTCTCCAGCAGCAAGATCCCCAACACTGACATTTAGCTCCCAAACAGGCAAATTAGCCTCCTTCCCTTCAACGCTCCACGTGTTTCTAGCAGTAGAACACAGGTCCACTAAAGTAGCTCAGTCTTACAGCCATAAACAGTGTGTTGTAAGTACTCTACCTGATACTGCTGCTGTGTTTTCGTCTGGAGTTGTTGTGCCGCCATCATGGCATCAAACGTAGCGCTTCAGAGTCTCTGCAGGTCTATATGATCTTACTGGAAGGTTTCAGGATGTAAATGCTGTTTATTGCTGAATTCTTTGGCCAGTCTTTCACACTGTGCTTGTTGAATGTACAGCAATCATGAATGTTAAGCCTTAACAACAAATAGACCCCTGATGCTACAAGTGGGTAGGGTGGGCTGCCTGTAGAGGGTCTGTGAGGTTTGGCTGGTTGGTATAAAGATGTTAGATTTGTATGAGTAGTTTAGTTCATCGGTAGGTAAGTGAAGGTTTTGCTTGGTGGTCTTGTTTTAGAATACTGGCTTGAACCATGTGTTGGTTTGCCCACCTCTCCATTGCTTACAGTAGACCAGTGATGGGGGTTTAACAAACATCCACCACATTCAGTATATACTAACCCCACATGACAACAGGATTTCAGTTCTGACCTACTAACCCCACATATGACCCTCCATAGACCTATTTCATGTTCATGATGATCACTGATTAAAATACTAGGTATGAAGTAGAAATGCCTTTGGTGGTCTTGAGGTGAGGTGGGATTCAGGTTCATAGTCTAAATACAGAGATGGAGCACCAGTGAAACTGTCTGATGAGGATGGAGCAGTCAGTCAGGACGGAGCACCAGTCTGAGACAGTACAGAGGATGGAGCACCAGTCTGAGACAGTACAGAGGATGGAGCACCAGTCTGAGACAGTACAGAGGATGGAGCACCAGTCTGAGACAGTAGAGGATGGAGTGATGTGTGAAACTGTTACTAAGATAAATAAGATAAATTGAAAGTGCAGTACAGCAGAACAGGAAGTGAGGACAGTGTCCTGAATGTGGAGTGTAATGTGCATTGTGCTGTTCCTGAATGTGATGGCATGTGGGAAGAAGCTTCTCTGTGGCCTGGTTGTCTTGGTCTTCATTTGGCTACAGTGCCCGCCTGAGGGGAAACGCTGGAACAGGTGACGGCCAGGGTGTGAAGGATCAGTGATGATCTTCTCTGCATGCTTCCTGGTTCTGGAAGTGTGCAGATCCAGCAGAGTGGGTAGTTTGACTCCAGTGATCTTCTCTGCAGACCTGATGATGCGCTGCAGTCTGTGGATATCGTGTTTGGTGGCTGGGCTGCCCCACACTGTGATGGACGAGGTGATAACAGATTCTATGGTGGCAGTGTAGAACTGTACCATCAGCTCCTGGGACAGATTGAACTTCCTCAGCTGAGGCAGGAGGTACATCCTCTGTTGGGCTTTCTTGATGATGGAGCTGATGTTGCAGTCCTACTTCAGGTCCTTGGTGATTGTCGTACCCAGGAACCTGTAAGACCCCACAGCTATCACAGTTCTGTCCAGGAGGGTGAGTGATGGAAGGGCTGGGGGGCTTCTCCTGAAGTCCACTGTCATCTCTACTGCTTTTGCTGTGTTCAGCTCCAGGTTATTCTGGTTACTCCAGAGGACTACCTTATCAACCGTCCGTCTGTAGGCAGACTCGTCACACTGCATGAGACCAGTAACTGTCGTATCATCTGCAAACTTCAGGTCAGTCATCTGTATAGAGTGAAAAGAGCCAGGGGAACAAAACAGTTTGCGATCCACTGGCAGGTGGAGGCTACATAAGGAATCCACTCCCTTACATGTGGTCTGAGTGGATGATGGAGGGAAGCAGAAAGGAGGTAGTGAAGAGGGAAAGATGAGCGGTGGTCTTCCTTACAGAAACCCTTCATAGTGATTCAGGTGTGTTTGAAATGTACAGTGTAGGAGTATTTAAAATCTAAGGAGAATGAAATGGCTTGTTTCAGGCTCTATAGCACCGTGTCTTGTTCCTCCTGCCAGCCTAACTTATACTCCCACTAACCCCACCCTGTCCCGGGCATGTATCACTGAAACATCACCAGTACTTGTGAATTTAAAAACACTCCAGGAAGTCTTATTAGAGGCCCAGGAGAGCAGATGGACCGACGTCCCGCACTCTACTTGTATTGGCCAGCAGAGGGGGCTACTGCTCTCTACTAGTGTTAGAGAATACTGCTGTATGTATGGCTTCTCACTCTGTTCTGTTGGGTTCTCACTCTGTTCTGTTGGGTTCTCACTCTGTTCTATTGGGTTCTCACCTGTTCTACTGGGTTCTTTCCTGTTCTGTTGTGTTCTCATTTGTTCTATTGGGTTCTCACCTGTTCTGTTGGGTTCTCACTCTGTTCTATTGGGTTCTCACCTGTTCTGTTGGGTTCTCACCTGTTCTATTGGGTTCTCACCTGTTCTGTTGGGTTCTCACCTGTTCTGTTGGGTTCTCACCTGTGGTACAGAACCTTATACTACTGTGGTACTACTGATCATCTGCAGCTGAGGGATGATTGTATTCAGTTTGATTCTCTGTTGGAAACTAACTGAGCAGCTCAGAATCAAAGCAGGTAGCAGTCAGTTGGGTTTACAGACAGGTACAACTCATACGGGTTTTCCACATGTCCCAGAGCGCCCTCTAGCAGGAGCCCTTGAGTAAAGCATGACTGAACACACCAAGTGACTGAGGTGAGAGAACGTTGCTGGAGGTCTTATGACAGCCTTTCCATCTACAAGATAAACCCCCTAAAAAAAAGGAGGTGAGTGTGAGCTGTGTGGTGGCTCAGTGGGTAGGATCCCTTCCTCATGTCCAGGAGGTTACCGGTTCAAGTCTGGCTCTGCATGTGGTCACAGGTGATGGAGAGGAAGAGGGAGAAGAAGAGAGAGGTGGTAAGGAGAGAGACTGAGGAGAGGAAGAAAAGCAGCGGTCTTCCTTCCGGAAGCCTCAGAAAGTGAGGGTGATAGGTTTTAAATAAAGCCAGCCTGTGTATTTAAAACCTAAGTCGAAAGAAATTTTTCCTTTTTGGCTCCATAACCCCCTACTGTCTTCCTCCTGGAGGCCCGGGGGGGAGCCCGGGTTATTTCCCCCCCTTTCTCGGGTATCGCCCTCCGACCTTCCTGGCATGCCAGGCGCACCTCCAGTCTTCGCCACCACGAGACCCTCAGTAGGTGATTTGCAACCTGACAGCCTCAACCATGATGTGCAGATCCTGATCGGGGTTTGAACCGATGACCTCTGAATCTTGGGGCATGGCATCTACCAGTGAGCCACAGGACCGCATACCTGATGTTGGGTCTTGTTAGATGTTTGTAGTCATGTTCTCAACTTCACCCCATAATAAAAGCAGGAGTTAAAGCAGGGATTGAACCCACCACCATTCGATCCCAAACCAGCTGATCTTCCTAGAGAGCCACCACAGCTTCTCACCTGCACCTTTTTTTTTTGGATATTTATCTTCATTTTAACAGAATAATAAATCCATCTAAAGAAGGGCTTGAACCCACGACCTCTTACACACAAAGCCCTCACCCTCCTCAGGAGGCCACCTGGAAGGCTGAACAGCAAAGCTTTTTTTTGGATATTTGACTTCGACATTCCCAAATTCCCAAAATTTCCCAGAGGGAAATTCAGACAGCTGTTACCATCAACAGCGTCATGACGGGTTTTACACGCTTATTTTTAGTACGCATCAAAAACAAAATACTTTCACTAACAAAGTAGCAAATCCGATACCCTCATATTCATTATCTAATAAAGCACTTCCCTAAGATCTGCTGATACACATGCACTGTAGGACGTGTACAGAACAGATACTGTACGGTTCAACACTGAGCCAGATTTCAAACACAGTATGAAACAGGTTTTACAGGTTTATCTTTATTACTAGCCCTCCTGAAGACAGATACATTTACTGACTAGTCTTCTCCTCTCTGGTAGCCACTCCTGTGATCTGTGGGCGGACCTGACCTATAATTAATATAGAAAGACCACCCACTCCATTCAAAACCTGCCCCACTGGCACCACTATAGCCTAGTGTGTTCTACCAAGAGACTACGGAAGCAGCCCAATTCTGGAGCCCCCTGATTAATCTCAGTGTTCTAATACAACACCCACAGCAACTTTGATGGTTGGTACACCTGTCTAGTCTGATTGTGAATGGTGAATCACCACCGGAAATTCAATTGAGCCTAAACCTAATCTGGGTCTGGGTAACAGACCTGCATGGTCCTCATAATACTGGTCACAATGAAAACTGTCAGGACAAGCTAAGCTTCATAAACCTGATGCATATCTGGATTAAGGAGAAATGGTGAGATGCCCCAAAAGCCTGTCAGTAGAGCACCTGTTCTGATAATACTGCTGATGTACTGACTGAGAACTGAGGAATTAAGGAGTGTGGACTGTGGGACTATTATACATCTGAATGTAACACAGTAACTTCAGAATGAGATCATATAATACCACACAGTATTATAAAACTGCACCTCCACACTGGTACACTACAATGAGCCAGTGCAATAGGAATCCCCAACAGTCTATGGCAGTGATCCATCGGTTAAGCTCCACTCACCTTGTGAAGATCGGACAGAGATCAAACATAATTATAATGTAAATATTGTTATTATAAGCTAAACAAGCACACAAAACCAGCATATACAGGGGTTGGACAATGAAACTGACACACCACAGTCATTTATTAGTATGGTGTAGGGCCTCCTTTTGCGGCCAGTACAGTGTCATTAGGGCAGCCGTGGTTTTATGTTTTTTGGATACAATCCGGGTTAGCACCCGAACATCCCTTTCAGACAGCTTCCTCTTGCGTCACAGTTAATCCTGTTGGATGTGGTTTGTCCTTCTTGGTGGTACGCTGACATTACCCTGGATACCGTGGCTCTTGATACATCACAAAGACTTGCTGTCTTGGTCACAGATGCGCCAGCAAGACGTGCACCAACAGTTTGTCCTCTTTTGAACTCTGGTATGTCACCCATAATGTTGTGTGCATTGCAGTATTTTGAGCAGCACTGTGCTCTTACCTGCTAACTGAACCTTCACACTCTGCTCTTACTGGTGCAATGTGCAGTTAATGAAGATTGGCCACCAGGCTGGTCCAGTTTAGCCATGAGACCTCCCACACTAAAATGACAGGTGTTTCAGTTTCATTGTCCAACCCCTGTACATATTAGCTGATTCATTAAGCAATCAGATACAGCCATTAATGGTGAGGTGAGGACATTTTCATTCACCACGGAAGAGAACACTAGTACAACAGAACAATTAAAGAGGACCTGCTGGAAGCTTTCAGCAATAAAGACCCATCTCAACTAACCTGAGCAAAGACTGAAGCAGAGTAGATACAGACTGGTGTAGGTTTGTTACAGACATCCCCCAGGAAGCTTAAACAGAACTGACTAGCTTCTGCACCTGTGGTTACAGCTTCTGAGTTCTAGGGGTGGGGTTTTAACCAGAACTGGTATATACCCCTGTAGAACAAATCTGCTCAGAACTTAGAACCATGAATGAGATACCTCACAAAACACAGTTTACTAAACCACACTGAAACAACGAAACACCTTCATCCTACAACATCTCTTCAGAAGATGAATCGATGAATCAATACGGGTGCTGCTTGTAGCTTTCTTGAAGACAGATACATTTACTGACTAGTCTTCTCGTCTGTGGTAGCCACTCCTGTGATCTGTGGGCGGACCTGACCTATAATTAATATAGAAAGACCACCCACTCCATTCAAAACCTGCCCCACTGACACCACTGTAGCCTAGTGTGTTCTACCAAGAGACTACGGAGGAGCCTCATTCACCGCGGAAGAGAACACTAGTACAACAGAACAATTAAAGAGGACCTGGTGGAAGCTTTCAGCAATAAAGACCAATCTCAACTAACCTGAGCAAAGACTGAAGCAGAGTAGATACAGACTGGTGTAGGTTTGTTACAGACATCCCCCAGGAAGCTTAAACAGAACTGACGAGCTCCTGCACTTGTGGTTGTGGCTTTTGAGTTCTAGAGGTGGGGTTTTAACCAGAACTGGTATATACCCCTGTAAAACAAATCTGCTCAGAACTTAGAACCATGAATGAGATACCGCACAAAACACACGAGTTACTAAACCACACTGGAACAATTAACCACCTTCATCCTACAACAGCTCTCTAGAAGAGAGATTTAAAAGAAAAAAAAACACAATGAATCAACACTGGTGCTGCCGCTAGTCCTCTTGAAGACAGATACATTTACTGACTAGTCTTCTCCTCTCTGGTAGCCACTCCTGTGATCTGTGGGCGGACCTGACCTATAATTAATATAGAAAGACCACCCACTCCATTTAAAACCTGTCCACTTCTGACACCACTGTAGCCTAGTGTGTTCTACCAAGAGACTATGGAGGCAGCACAGTTCTGAAGCTCCCTGATTAAGCTCAGTGTTTTAATACAACACCCACAGTAAACCACCTAGCCCTACCTACAGAAGAAAAAGCCTAACAGATATACATGATAAACATCTCGTATATACTGTATATATACACTCAGTTATTCATAATTTTAATAATAAAAACACAACAATATTAAGGTACATTATTTTACGAGGTGCAGGTAGCAGTGATTGTATCTGCTGCTTTTACACTAGAAGACTGTAAACAAGTCTAAACTTTGGTACACTTTTCTAGTTTGATTGATTGCGAGGGGCCTAAATAAACCCATCCACTTTACTGCAAATGCATATACATATAGAAATATATTTGAAGACAAAACCTCCCAAAACTACCATAAAACAATATTTCAGCCTGCATATATATATATATATATATATATACATATATATATATATATATATATATATATATATATATATATATATTGTATTCATAATATTCATGTTTATATTTAACTGTCTGTAGGAGAGCTTTCGATCCCCAAGCTTTTTCCCTTTCCAAGATTCTCAAGAACGACTTGTATCTCTGTCCAGAAATGATTTTTTACATGAGGAAATCTGCTTATTGTTTTCAAATAATATAAAAACACAGAATGATTTTTATATGGTTTTATTGTTTACTTCACAAGTGTATCATGTTTAGTTCACCTACGTACGCTCTTTTGGTATGTGGTCAGTAACCGAATGGGATAAAACGGACAAACACTTCAGCCCAAAGGTAGTTCTGTACAGATGGAGTACAGTCTGGAGGGAGAAGAATGTAAAGCAGTCTGGCTTCAACAGTTTAGTCAATTCTGTAAACTTGCAGACCCACCAGCTAAGCAGCTCTCTGTAAACTCTCATGTGTGATTCAGGTTTAGAACTACGTCTGGGCCAAACAGTTAATAGAAACCACAACATACTAGTCGTCAAAACTGCACGAGTACAGGCCCGGTTTGGAGGAGTGGATCGAAAGTCCTGTTCTCTTAGTTGTCTGATAATCTTCCTCAGTGTTTGGTTGAGGATTCTTAGGAGTACATTAATCATACACAACACTGTTTTCATTGGTTGAAAGTGAAACATTTTTCAATTGCATAAAACGTCTGGAGTATAATTTCATAATAAAGAAAATTTTAAAAAAGACAAACATAAATCAGACAAACTGAAAGTATTCACACAGTAACACTTTGCTGAAGGGCAGCACACGTAAGGCTGCATGATACCTCCATAAAGCCCTGTACAGTAACTGGAATAAACCTACCTAAGCATTCATAAACACTGCGTTTGTAAACGGTCATGTGACTGCAACTCAGCAAGTGCTATAACTAGCGACTCCTGTTGAAACAAGCCTTTCTAAATGTTTACACCCAGGCTTATGTAGGGGCAGTGCCACCTTATGAATGCTCTCCTTCAGTTTAGTGTTACATTCACATTAACCCTTTTTCATCATCCGTGTATGATTCCTTTTTTTGCAGACAGATCTGCTCAGTGCATATTCATAGCAATTTAGTGATCACGATCACAGAGCATCTTTATTACAACACTACGCTTCCGGATTTTTCCTCTGGCTACATGCGTGAGTAATCGGCACTACTGAGGTACATACTAGTCTCCTGCCCAGGATTAACATGTGTTTAGAGATTTATGTGCTGCACAATACATCTTTTTTTGTTTGTTTGTTTGTTTTTAAATCCTCACAACTTCCTCCTCTGCTACACGTTACAGAAAGCAGAAATACACTGCCAAACGATTCCTTAGCAAGTGAAAGCATCTTAAAATGAAGGCAGCATGTGTGGAATATCTCTCATTATGTAATTGCCTTGTTGTGCTCTTATTGTGAGAATAAGGGTTTAGGTCATTGTGAAGAGATGTATAAAGTGAATGAACGAGGTCAAACTCCAAAAAAAAAAAAAAAAGAATTACTATTCAGCGAAATGATCTATAAAAAGTCCTACATGTTTTCCATGAGCCCTCGTTATCCCTCAAACCATCCTTGTTACTGTGATTGTCCTGTAATCTGCCTCATCTAAAAAGCAAACCAGGCTCACACTCCTTAGAACTTCAGGGTGTATAGGCGGAGCTTAACTGCTGCAACGTTATAGAAACAATGGAGTGTATTTTTTTTTTTTTTTTACCACCTTATCTTATTATCCATGTATGTATGGGCCTATAGAATAACCTACAGACTGAATGGTTTTAAATGTCTTAATGGGAAATGTTCAAAAACATACTGCTTACATTTTAGATGCTAACGCTTGCCCACATCTCATCTCCAGTGACCTATGCAAGCACACTGACCAACCTCAGACACCTTACGCGCTCTAAAGCACTCTACCATATTCCTGCAATTGTCAGTATGCAGCTTAGGATGCACCCAGGTCACATAGAAGTCTCCCAGTCGTGCACAGACACTCTTGGTACTCCCACAGCCCATACCAGAATATCCTGCATGATACTCCGAAGCATTCCCACGTCACATGAAATGTTCAGCGATGCGTTTATCACATCTTTAGTCGTATTACAACCGCAATGCATCTCAGTATAATCATGATAACATTGTGCTGGGCACCTGCTCACGCTTTGGCTCTGAGGCAGCCTCGTCTATGGAATTCTGGGAAATTTCACTGCACACTTGGTCTCACAACCATGCGTATCAACAGACAGCCAATCACTCAACACGTCTTAAAAAAAAATAACCCACAACAAGAAGCAGAAACAGACAAACGCAGTCTATACTGAAGGGTCTTACGGAACGTCATGTGGAGACAACACACACACGCACACAAATCGGGCTGAAAGGAACATCCATGTCTGAAACTGCTCTGAGCCAGCAAATGAAGAATGAAGCAGCTGCGCCCCAACACACATATAAAGAAGCAGTTAACCAACATGTCGTATAGAAATGTAGCGCAACGTCAAGTTTGGCCAGTTTGACGCAACAGAGCCGGAGTTGGGTGCCATGTGCCTCCAGTGTTGGTCTGTTCACTGTGTCTGGTCCCAGCAGCTCTCCTCCTCCTCTTCCTCTGACGCTGAACACGTAATGCAGACCCCATTACCGGCCCTTGTTCTTTTTGGAGTTTCCCTAGAGGGGTCAAAAAGAAGATGACTTTTTAAAATGACTAATAGACAGAATCCTAAACAATCCACAAGGACAGAGCAGGCTTTAGAAAATAAAAATAATAAAAAAGGGAGCAAAGCAAATGTAGCATTTATGAAGTCTATAAAAAAAAAAACATGCACAAGAAAAACTGGAGAATTGCACACTTGTAAAGTAAAGGCCGCCATGCCAGATTCTTTGACTCTAAAGGAATCGACGCAAATCTACTTTCAGTCATTTGTCTTATTGACTAGTTTGCAATTAGAATGATACATAGGGTATCTGCAGGTCATGATTAAGCCTTGTTTAGCAGATTCTCCACACGGTGGAGCTGTTAGCACTCAAATCACTATTGTGAGATTTCAGGTGTGAACACACCCAAAATGCACAGTGTCTGCATTATAAGTGGGTGAGCAGAAACAAATCCTGACCATTCAAGTGTAAACAGAATGTGTTTTTGTGTTATTTGTATACAACTGCCAAGTCAGAATTGACAGCCTTTAAAAGCTCCCTCAAACAAAGTTCTTACACAAAATGGTTATGAATACATTTCTCAGGCCTTGTTTTACAGACAAGGGCTTGGCCTAATTTTAAATTAGATTTTAACTAAATTGTAAAATCTGGCCTAAAGTGTAGTTGGATATATACACATCTTGTAGAGTTACACACTGTCACAGAAAACAGCACTCTACAGACAGGCATATATCCCACTCGGATCTGGGACGTTCAAGATTCGATTAATAAGTCCTTTTTCCATCGATCTAGCTTATTAGGCATCAGGTGTTTATATACTAGGGAGTTCTCTTAAACATAATAAATAAATCTCATACAAATTAATAATAAATTTAACACTTGTTGATTAGTTTCTCTGAGTTGGGACAGGGTTTGATGCTCTCTCAGCAGCGGCTAAAGATATGCGTGTCACTGTCGGCCATTCTCGCCTTGTTTAGACCTACTGTCTTCTTTATATGTACGCATTCTGGAGTAAATCTGCCCAGATTGCTTTACTGCTTTAGTAAGAAAACAGATCATGTATCTGAAGGTGACATCAAAATCTGGTCTCAAAATGTATCAACATACCCTGAAGTGGATATACCACACAACCCCGAGACTGACTTATGCAAAACTTCAGTGGAATTCCCCACAGACATATTTAAGGAGCCAACCTTGTTGCCTAACTTGAGCGTGTCGATCTCCTCTCGCTGTTTGCTGAGGGTTTCGTTCATGCTGCAGAGATGATCACTCATCATACTCAGCTGGTCCTCATAGCTCCTCTTGGTAGTGCTCAGCTCATCCTGTCCAACAAAGTATATCCACATGTTTGCTTGGTGTTGATTAAGGGATTAATGGATGTTCTCCATGCCCAATACATTTAGCATTTCACCTAAACTGAACTGTGTGAAGCGGTGGTTCATCCAAATAACAAACTTAAGTCATTTTCTCCCAAACAGTTGTAAAGTAGCAAAGATGTTTTGAATTTGAGCTGGAACTCCTAATGTAGACAACATGGCATGCGGTGTGTACATGCTTCTAGCCATTACTTACTATCTGCATTAAACTCATAGCTCCAAAGCAAAACTAAAAATAGAAGTATACATCCAATGTGTCTTGGCTGCTTGAATACAATTAAACAGATAACGATACAGACCGAAGATAACGATACAGCAGGTCCTGCTAACATACATTTTTGACCAGATTAACAGGGTACAGAGATTTGAACCAACGTCTTCATTCCTAAATGCTTTATAGCTGCCCAACCAATTCTTATTCCAGCAGATGGTGCTAGTGTGTAGCTCAGCGTCAGAGAAATCCATGTTTTTCAGTGTTTTCTGACCACAACGACAAAGTTCTTCATTTGTAATGGCATTTTAGAGGCACATATCTGTGCTGCTGGATAAAACCTCTGCTAGGCAGCTTTACTCTTCAATAGGACAGAGATTACCTGAAGGCGCGTGATGTTCTGATTGGCTTGTTTCACTTCTTCAATTAGAGTCTCCCGAGATTTCTCTGCAATGGTCAGACGTTTAGCCAGTGCTCGGCACTACAGGAGAAAAACAATATGAGGTCACCTGAGATAATGCCTTTGTTACAGTCTCATTAATTATTAATAATATATTTACATAAACTATGTTTCACATCCTCTTCATACACAACCTATCGCAGCAAAAAGCTCAGCTTGCTCAGAGACCCTCCCTTACTTCGAATTCTCTCACAGTATTGAAGGAACATGCACTAAATTCCAACGTATGCTGACAATTATGCTTTTTAGATGTGATGCACCTTACGAACCTGTCTTGTAACTCACTCATATTGAGCAAGCTGTATATTCTCCACAAGGGGGCATCATTTGTACAACAACCCTGTAATTCACTATGTCGTTTTTTTTATGTAGTTCTAAATTACATACATGGGAATCTCTTGAATAAGATGAAATAAATAAAACAATAAGATTTTATTTCTATACAATTTCTATACAAAATACACACAAGGTTTTCCAACAGACTGTTAACAACCACAGGAGTAAAACAGCAAGCTTTATTCAAAATCGAGACTGCAATCAAATCTATGTTTTCTGTCACACCTGTGTACTTGCAGCTGTGAAAGGAGGATACTTGGACTGAAAGAGGAAAAGATAAGAAAAGGAAAATCAAGGCAAGCTATTTAGAACAGGAGACTGGAAAAGAGACCTGCCCTCAAAACTTCCCTAAAACCTGAGAGATGTTTTTAAACTTAAAGCTCCTATTGTTTAGTAATGGCTACTCTGTTAATCGGATTTAGAAAGACAGAAACAGTGCATGGATATTAGTCCAAGTTCTGAAGTGATACATGTGGCTGGTTTATGATCAGTCAGACTAAGACTGAAACTGGTCAGAGCGGTCACACCAAATAACACGCATAACAAAATTAACAGGGTAACAAAAATAACAAACAACAACAACAACAAAAATGACCTGATTAAAGTTCAAGTGAACAACTCTAGAGAAGAGGAAGAATGAAACAGCTGAAGTAGAGTTTACTTCACATACTCTGACCTCTGATCCCAAATAGCATTCCTCATTGTTCTAATCCCTTGTCACTGTTTAACTAGTGACAAAGGTTAGAGAGGAACCCAGACCCGCTCACCTCTGCATGGAAATGCACAGCCTTGCTGTCAGACATCTGAAGCTGGGTGGTCAGCTCAGCTACTCGTGTCATGTAGTGGGTTTTGATCAGATGCTCCCGAGACTCCTCATCTCCCACCTGCAGTATAGACAAAGACTAGAGTCAGGTCTGCTAGCTCACTATTTCCAAAAAGCTCATAATAAACACCATAACTCATTAAATAACATCCAACCCGGTTTATCCAGAATTTATATTAATCCTGAAACATCTCTTTAGGACCATAGTTTGATTAGTAGGATTTAAAGCAATCCAACCAGACCGCTTCACTAAGTAGGAACCCTATCCCTGCTATTTCATCTATGCCAGGTGTAAAAGCAAGAGAGTTCTGCTGTACTCCTATATTTAAATGTATCTGGTATTGACTGTATTAATGCCAATCCAATTCCATTGGAATTGGCCAATGCCAATCCTGTTTTTCCTTTTTGCCATTTATAGTGCAACGGTCGAGGTGGCTTAGGAGATTTTTTTCTTAGATTTTTCTCTAACTATCTGATCTATAATGAACGGGAAAAGAATCCATGTTTGCTGAGCAGACAAAAACAGCCAATGGATTTTTAACAGTTGATGGTTTATGATATATATGTGGCTTTGTTTTATGTATAAACATACATATAGGAGATCAATTATTAAGCTGATACTCAGTATTAAAGTACTAGCATTGTGTTGTGGCAGAAATCGTTGCAGCGTATCAGCATTTATCTCTTACTTATACATCTCTAAAGTTCAACTGCATAATGTAATAGAGAAGAGTCCTGCTGAGAACTCAGATTCTCTATACCATCCATACATATATACACATATTATTAATAATACACTTCCATTCTCTTTATACTTACAACCTCATTGGTGGGGGTTGTGGTTAGCATCCCAACCTAACAACAGAGAAAGTGAAATTAGGGTGATTACAGCCATATATACGGATTCCAGTACATAATAAGCACACCTACATTCATTCACTCTTAAAAGTGATTAAACGTTTTTTAAAGTTTACTGCTGAAAGTATTACGCATATGAAGTCATGAACTGGGTGACCCAGAAAATTGGGGAAGTTTTTAAAGCCTCCTCCTCCTCCTCAGTTGTGCAGTTCAAAAACCTGCAGCTCTTTGGTCATAAAGCCCCTGAGCAGGACTAACCACACTGGTGCTGTGACACTCCTCTCTGCTAGTCTTCTCTTCTGTTTCTGGGTCAGTGCATGCGGGGGTGAGGGAGACAGTCTGGGAGGCGACACTGTCCCCCCCTAAAGCTGCTGAAAGCTGGGTCTCCAGGTCAGCTATGCGCTGGTTCTCCTTCTCCAGCCTCACTCGACCCAACTGAGCCTCCAGCAGCCAGTGCTCCTTCTCCTGCTCCAAACGAGCGATCTTCTCCTGACTCTGCTGTACCTGGAGAGTAAAGCATTTAGGTAAGACTGTGTGCAGTAGTGGCGGGTATTTAGCTACCTGATCAGCCCACATACATGTCCTAAAACCTGTCTGGGGACTATTAAGAGTCCCCACTGAAGAGGAAGAGCAAAAGATCAAAACTCTGAGTACCTGCTGCATCAGACCCTCCCTACTCTCTGTGGAGCTGGTCAGAATTCGGCGGTTAGAGAGAGCCTCTGTGTATGGGACAGACTCCGGCCGTGTCTAAAACCAGAGAGAAGATTGAGCAGTGAGAACTTCCTTTACATACACAATCAATAAAGCATCAGCTCTTAGGTCGTGGTGTATACCACTGTCCAATCCAAAATACGCTTATCTCTTATACGCTTACGCTTATACGTTTGATGTGGTAGAATACCAGTTAACATCACGTTACACAAATACATCCAATGTTATAATGCCATGTAACAATAATCGGAGAATCTCACTAACCCTCCTAACAGTGAGAATGTAAGATGAGGCCTTTTTCTTGTTACTGAGCATGCTCTCAGCTTGCAGCGGGTTGAGGCTTCCTGCACCTCCTCTTGGCCCGTAGCCAGCCGACGAAGCAAAGAAGTCAAGATTGTTGCTGAAGAAAGTGGCAATCTGGGGGAAAATAATTAATTAATTAATTAAAATGAAAAACTTTATTAAAAGAATAATGGTTATATTCATAAACTGCTTTGGAGGCAGAGCACTACAAGACTGATTCGTCCTCTCAGCGTAACACTAGAAACAGTTCCTCAAATCAGCATTCTGGACTGGACTGCTTAGTGATGGTTATTAAAGCTTTATTTTAAGACTCATTATGAACAAATATTTTTTCTAATATCTGATGCTGTTTTCCATTTCTTGACTATATTTGGCAACTCTGAATCATTATTACAGTGACCACTTTCTGAAGCAAGTGCCTATTCTTTAGTCTCCTGTGCTGGTTCACCTTGCCAGTGCTGTTGGTCAGAGAGGCCAGGGAGGAGAGTAAGCACTCGTTGGTGGTGCGAAGTTTCTGGGTGACGGTGGGCAGCTCCTGCTCCAGAGTTACTTTCTGACTGTAATGCTTGGAGAGCTCTGTTGATGAGGTAAAGAAGGAGTGACCCAGACAGAGAGAGAGCCAGACACAGACAAGATAAGTGATATGCAGTATGTTTGGGCCAGGCTGTCAGCAAGTTTTCTATTTTGAATAACTTTATTTACAACTTAATTAGTGGTGCACATCAATATGTGAATCATATCAGAACTGTCAAATAACCGCTTTATAAAAAGATCAGCTACAGACAGAAGTTTGACTGATTATTAAAGATGTATTTACTGCACACTGGAAGAGCAGAACATTCAGGTGACCATGGGCTACCGCACCTAAACGTCTGCACGTAGATAGATAATGGAAGAGCAGAACATTTAGGTGACCATGGGCTACCGCACCTAAACGTCTGCACGTAGACAGATAATGGAAGAGCAGAACATTTAGGTGACCATGGGCTACCGCACCTAAACGTCTGCACGTAGATAGATAATGGAAGAGCAGAACATTCAGGTGACCGTGGGCTTCCGCACCTAAACGTCTGCACGTAGATAGATAATGGAAGAGCAGAACATTTAGGTGACCGTGGGCTACCGCACCTAAACGTCTGCACGTAGATAGATAATGGTGGATCTATTTTAAAAACGTACATAATATTTATCAGCAGTGGCAGATATGCAAATAGAAGTCAGATATCAGATTAAATCTACAGTTCTCATACTGGTGCATCCAACCAAAAGTACATGACGCAGAAAAAAAAAAAACATAACTGTAATTTGTAAACAGACTATTTTACAGCAGGTTGTCAAAAAATCATACTGTTCATGAAATGTGATCTTAAATAATTTTAAAATTAAATGTATTGTCAAAGTTATTAAACATATATTCTATTTTTTTAACAGGATATCTAAGTGTGATTTACAGACCCCAACACAGTGATATGCATGGCTGTACCTGACTCAGAAATATGCCAGCCAAATCTGATTTGGCAGTTTAGATTCGACTATTACCTCATATTATTCAGCAATCAGAAAACCCATAGGCTGAAGTTTCATTGATGATTTTGACCAAATTAACGTGGTCAAATGCAACTGAGTCATGGGAATATTCTTCTTAGACTTTATATGCGGCCTCCATATGCATTTGTGGAATAATAAGACAGATATGTGCATATGCACACATACATCTATGTTTAAATTAAGATCTGATAGACTTTTTTTTAGTTTTATTTAACTTTGAACGTAACAACAACATTTAAATAAATAAACAAACGACACATTTTAAAATAAATTCATGGCATTATCTGCTATAAAATAACCGACATAACAATAATAACTTCTCATCATCCCCAGGATGGGTTTATTAGGCTACTGTATTTATCTTTGAACATAATTAACACACCTTAAATGAATGAATAAACAAATAAACAAAACTCCTGTGGTGTAAGATTTGAACAGATCAGTTGTTTGTGTGCTTCTCTGAGACGAGTTTACTGCTCTCCTACCAGGAACTTACCCAATGACCTACTACCTGCTTTATATCTTTAGTAAATCTGCCCAGGAAATTACAGAATTGCTGCCTTTGAAGCGTTGTGAGATTCTGATGCCACCAGACTTACGAAACCTGGTTAAATCTTACCAACCACTCTACTTTAGATCCCAGCTTCTCTCACAGTGTTGCATTCATGATTTTAATTTATTATTCCTCTTTAAAATGTCCTACCATTCATCCCCTTTATTTTTGTAAACTGGACTGCTTTATGCTGTTATCATAATCCTCAAAAAGCGAAAAAAAAACAAACCCTTCCCCACTGCCTGATCACACAGATCCCCACAGTCGACTGACTGGTGACTTGTATACTTTCAAGGGGCAGTCCTAGTGATACCATGACAATGTTATGGCAGTTACTATGAAACTGTGACACAGTTTCAGTCCAAGCTTAATATAGCAGTAAGGTTCATTTCACATGGTCACAGCTTAGAGCAGCGAGAACAGCTCATGTCAGTCCAGCTTTACAGAGTGGTCATGCTCAGCCGTAATAAATCAGCGCACCCACTGCGCAATGTTTGTGTAAACAAGGCTACAGTACAACAGAAAACTTTCAGTCTAAAGGCAATGCAACAATTAGCAAGTTACATTTTAAAATGGTATTTACTGAGTCAGTCACGATGCCAACCCCACCTCAGACCCAAGGCTCATATAAATGGCCTATCTAGGACAGCACACTGAGTAAATGATTCTTTTTATCTGGCTGGGATTTGTGTGGTCTCACCCTTGGTGGTGTCGTGCAATCCATGTAAGCAGGCACCCAGCTGGGTGAAGACAGCGCTGGAGCTGCTCTGAGGAATGGCATCCAAACGCACACCTGCAACAGATATACATTTCTTATGTCGATTAATCAGTTCATTAATCAATCACTTTATATTTTAAGAATCATAATAAAACGGCAACACTGAATGCTGTCTTATCAAAACCATGTACCTAAATAATGAACTGTAACAGAAGAATGTTAAAAAAAAAAATGTGTTAAAAAAAATGCAAAAAGATTATTATTCCAAGTAATGTTAGCTTGCATTGGTCCATTGAACGTAACATGATTAAATGGCATTTAAAAAGCTTCATGGATCTGATAAAATGGCAACAATACAACAAACTTTTCACAGGTGGGCATTATGTCAACACTTAACCAGTGCTGTAATTAAATTATGCCAGAGAGCATAATTAGGACCACTAAAATGGGTTCAGGGTGCTAAACTGAATAACAGTAACTATCATCACTGGTGTAGACTGTCTGATCATATTAAAGATGGTGATACAGAACAAGCCTTTACATTTCAGGTATCGTACTGTTGTATTTTTAACTTTTTTCACTCCTACTGTTAAAAGTACATGCCATTTACGGAGGTCATTCTAGCAGATTTCTCTAAGCTGTTCATTGTGAAAGGTACATAATGCGTAGTGGTGCTTTTGAGCAGTAGTGCAGAACGTACTAGGTAAGGCTAGAAGGCTGATATAGTTCTGCAGCTTCTCAAAGACAGCTGTCAAAGTCTTCATGTCATTCTGTAGCTCACGGTTCTTAGCATTCAGAGACGCTGTACAAAGAGGTACATCACACTCCTCCTCAAGGCTAGAGAGAGAGAGAGAGAGACAGAGACAGAGAGAGAGACAGAGAGAGAGACAGAGAGAGAGACAGAGAGAGAGAGAGAGACAGAGAGAGAGATGAAGACAAAATTAGCAAATTAATAAACAAATGTTTCCCAAATAAAGAATAACACTTTTTTTATTCCATTCCATTTTTTATTCCAGCAGCTGGTGCTCACAAATTAAACAAACAAAAATGGATATGGACAAGGCTTTGTTCTGACAACGATGATTATATGAATTCTATTCTATTCAAATGCTAAGACAGACCTACCTTTTAAGTTGATAAGGCAGGATCTTCTGCAGAAAGCTTGTGTAAGTAGAAAAGGATTTGGAAAAGTCCTGCAGTTTGCCTAATGTTTCCTTCAAAAACAACACCACAGGATATAAACAGACGTTTACACAAAAAAACCTGATATCAAGGTCAACATGGTTCGAAATATAGAATGATGCTTACCAGTACTGTGACTGTGTCTTCTGTGATGCTCTGGTGCAGCTGGAGCAATCCATCCTCTAAGGGACGAACATATGCAGCGTTCTCATGTAAATAGTGAGAGAACTGAAACGGTGAAAAGGCACAAATGAGCACTTGTTTATAAACTCTGCACAAGCATAAGAAGATTAGGAAAGGAGAGGAATGGGTGAATAAAAGAATAAATAAAAACACGAAATAAAAGTCGAGAATAAAGTTGAGCATAGCCGTGTGCACCTTCTGGTTGAGGGGAGAGACGGGTTCAATGGACGAGTCCAGAGGGTAAATGTGGACCCTCTGTTCCGTGTATGAGTGGAAGTTAAGGAGAGCAGACACCAGATCTTGTACAAAACTCACAGCCTGCCCAGCTGCATCTCGGGCTTTCAGCTATAAACACAAGAACAGGATATTAATCTCTCAAAGCTGACACGCTCAATAGTAATAAATAATGCACTATATACAACGTTATAACCATCACACTTCCTTACCTGATGCCTTCTGTTGTGAGGGGGGACATTCAAGCTGTTGTAGTCATTGTATTCTTTGGGGGAAAAAAAAAACAAAATTGAGTTGTTAATTCATTAATACAACTGGAGAAATATTAAACAAACATAATCTAATTTGAACTTATTAATCACAGACACAAACTGGTGGTAAACCAGGAAAGATATTGTACTCCTGCCACAAACCACCCATGTTCTTACGCTGGAAGTATGGACAGAAACCCTTCAAGATATTTTCAAGAAGATATTTTGAAATAATAGTGGAGCACGATTTTCTCCTCTCCAATGAAGATGAAAGCTTGTAGTGCTGTTTATCTGATGGGGACGGTTTGGTTGGGTTTTTCAGGTGGTGTACAGATGTTAGGACTTTCATATCTTCTTATTAGGAGTCTTTAAGTCTAAACTCTACTTTTCAGCCATTTGTAAACGTACTTGACTTACATTTTCCATTAGTGCATTTAATCTGCAAAGTAATATCTTATAGAAAATTAATATACTTAAAGACTGTTCTAACAAACTGACCAAATAAATTACATATGGTCTAAGTTTTGTACAGTCTTGTAAATGTTTTGTATTTGTTCATGTACAAATTCTCTTTGCTACACTGCTCAGATGCACAACAACTGACCTCTGAAGTACCATAAAAGTACCATTCAGCAAGTAAAAGCGTGATGTACTAACTGGTGTCATTGAAGGGCACTTTCTCCTGGATCACGCTGCTGTTTTGTTTCAGTTGGCTACTTAGCTCAGTCTGGTACTTCCTCAGCTGCTGCTGGCTACGCAGACACAGAGAAAAAACGTGTTAACAAAAGCACAGAGCTCACTTACTATTTCAGGTATTCAAAAAATATAATGCGATAATGATTTGGAGATGATCTGGATAAATAAATAGGAATGAAAACAGGAACGGTCACATGCAATTCTATTATGCTATAATTAGTCTTGCAGGCCATACTTCACCCAATTAGAGATTGGTGTATTTAGTTCCTTAATGTCACAAAGAATGGCAACTGGATTGTTTGAAAGACATGACAACATGATTGATGTGTAGGGGCAGACGATGTTACAACCCCTGCACAAACAAATTTGGCACGCTCTGGCGAGCATGCAAGAAAATCTAAAAGAAAACTCAAGAAATATAGTATAGTATAGTATAGTATAGTATAGTATAGTATATCTCCCTTAAAAATGGAGACCTGATCAAAATTAGTTGTGGACAGCATAGCTGACCATAGATGCTCCAAGTACATGTGGGTGGAGCAGCTGAGGCAACATCTTATAGCTAATAACATTTCATTAGACTTGCTGACAAGGTTCCTTTTGCTGACAATTGGTTTGAAAACACTAGCTGGCTTCTACTATGAGTGTCCATCTTCCCTCTCCTGGCTCTGCCCACTAACACAACAGCAAAGGATCTAAGATTGGTCTTTCTGGTATTCGAATATGGATATACCTCTGACACTGCCTGCCTGGATTCTGACCCATGGCTGTATAGAGACTGAGTGTTGAACTGCCCCAAATAAAGCCATTTCACACTTGCAACCAACCTACATGCCCCTGCTGTTACAGTTTCATTATGACTGGACCAACACAAATGGCCCAAACTGCCTTGAAATCTCATTACATTAATATAATTTCATCATTTCTCAGATAAAGCTCCCATTTCAGATATAGATCACATGTTGAAATAATGGATAATGAAAACTCCTGACGTACCACTCTTCAGCCCTGAGTCTGCACTCCTTGGTCTCCCTCTCCAGTGTCTGAGCCTTAACCTACAAGAGAAAGAGCACTTTCAGTAACACAAACAACACTGCAGTTGATCTCTTGTTAAAGTCACGTCACATTATGGTAAAAGACTACGGCTTGACCACGCTAAAAGAAGTCTAGGTGCTTTTGCAGTCCCTGCTTTACAAATCCTTTTAACCTGGTCTGATTGTGTTGCCATTACCTCCAGTCGAGCCTTGTCGTTCTGCAGTTTTTCAATGGTATCCATGTATTTGCTAGTGAGGTTGTCCACGACAGTCTGGTGCTGCTCAGCATCCGTCTCCAGCTGCTCCAGTCTAGATTTTAGCTGTGCCTCCTGCTGGCGGTGCAGCTCGTCCGCCTCGTAGAACTGAACGCGTATGAACAGAGGAAGGGTGAGATTTAAGTAATTAACGGTCTATAAGCACACTGTATGTCCAGAAGTTACTAGCTCAGCTACCTTAAGGTGCACTCATCGCTGACACAAAATGAGGGATACATTCCCTATTAATTTCCCTGATTTCAAAAGATAGGCTAGACAAGCAGGTGTCTACAGATAATTTGCATGAAGACTTTTGTCTGCCTAAAAATAATATTTTTAAATAAAATCCAGCTGATTTACTGTTCCTAATTATTTTGCTACAAAACAACTATCATGTTATAATTTTAGACAGACACCACTGACAACCCAAAGCTTAACTGCCTAACAAAACAACTGCATGTGTGGCCCAAACTACAGTGCTCATGGTGGACCAAGGGCCAAAAACATCCTTAAGTACTGGGGTTAAGAACCACTTGCAAATAACCTGTAGTTAAGAAAAAGCATGCTTATCCCATCAAAACAGAATTTGTTTGTGGTTGTGCTACCTTGGCAGGTAAGTGGTCACACTGCTGATTTATTATTTACCTGAATGTGAAGCCTTTCGTTTTCCTGAATCTTCTTCTGCAAGTCCTCATCAAATACACTCTGGGTCTGGAAACTTGGCTGGGAGGGGGAATCTCCTTTATTCTGTTAAACGCAGAAACATGTCCTTAGACCAGGAGAAAATTTAACCTGTGGCTCCAGTGGCAGCACACTGTAACAGTGTAACAGCAGGCCTACATCACATTCTGTCTGCTGTTGGTGTTGTTGAGCCGAAGCAAGGTTTTTGTTTCAGCACTCAAGGTTGTGCCTTATCCCATGCACAGCTGAATCACACTGCTTGAGAGTCATGTTCACCTTGCTCTTCTTGCCCTTGGCCTCAGTGGTCAGCAGCTCCTCCTGTAGCAGCTCCACTCTTTTGGTTAGCTGTTGATTCCTGAAGCTCAGACTGTCCATTTCTTGCTCTGCCTTTCTGAGGCCTTGCTCCCGCTGCTTTAGCTCCTCCTGAAGGTGGCAAACACAAGTGTGTTGTGAAAAGACACTTAATAATATGGATGCACTTTAAAATACAAAGTAAGCACACTGGAATTTGGACTGAACAGTATATCATTTTACACAGAAAATAATAAACGCTGCACTGTGTGCAGTAAGCATACATTTGGGCAAATCATACAGGCCACTCATTACCATGCCACACTTAATAAAACTCACCAACATGGACTGCAGTTGCAATACAGTATTCACACTGTGCAGCACTCATTTGAACAAAGATGTAATCAGGAAGATGTCCTACCTTTAAGGAGTTGGAATTGGCCTGCTCATCCACCACCGCCTTCTTCAGCACCTGGTTTTGTGCTCTAAGCTGTATGTTGAAACAAAAACAAAGACATGCTTAATAACTCACAGGTTAGCTATGAAAGCAAGCTCAAGTTTTGAGGTGGTTTAGGAAGCAGGACACTGTAAGCAAAACAACAGCATTCAAGGAAACACCCTGAATCTCCCTGAAGGCAGTCCATCAATTATAAAGCACAGAGCCTGTGGGTGGTCTGCAGATCTGGCATTTTTGCCTCATGACTACACATTGGTTTACCTATTAGCTGTAGAGAGGAGCACCGTGCTTGTGCTAATAAAGAAAACAAAAGCCCAGAAAAACATCTAGCCAATGATGAATGGAGATTAACAAAATCAGAATCATATCGAAATCTGCAGGTTTGCTAATCGACATCAGGCGGATGTAGAACTGAAAGATTAACCTCTTTTTTCCATCAAATTTGCAGTTTAAAAGAGCACAATTCTTTTGCAAGAACGATTAAAGCCTACGTTATTACCAATATTGGACTGTCTTTTAATTAACTTACTGGTAGTGTGGCATACTACATTTAGTGGTCGAGCCTCAAACCAGAAAATGTGGATATTCTGCTCTTTTTGGCAAAAAAAAGAGTCTTAATATATTAAAAAAATCTGCATCGCAGTCACAATGTAAGTAAAAAAAAAAAACGCAATCAGACCCAAATCGTTTAGCCCTAGATGGATGTTCAGATGCGATATTTCCAATTTCAAAATTAAATTCAAAATGTATATTGATATTTTACCCCACACTTCCTATATCAGTGCATTTGTAATAATAAACGACTGACTGTTAAAAGCTATGATTATAATATTCAAAAAAATTAGACAGCACGCTAATAGGGCTGGGAAATACGAGAATATCTATATCAACATTGTGATAAATTACATTGTGTTATATGTATTAGTTGGTACTCGTCCAGGGTTTCATTATACAGAGAGGAACATCTGTCCAGTTTAACTGGATTTAATGACACACACAGTATGTGCCAATATTAAATAACAAGGCCAACTTAATATCTATCAAAAATAAATAATGTGATAAAAAGCATATCACGACTGTTTCAATCTTCACAATTAAATAGCAATAAAATATTTTAACCATACGGTAAAACCTCTATTAGCTAGTACACTTCAGTATGACAGCTGGCCACTGCTGATCAATAAGGTGAATTACCTCTTCCCTAATAAATAACTGTATATCTGAATACGATTACAGAGCCTTGCATAGTAATTTCTGATTTGAATGTGTTGTCATTGCTGATGACTTGAACCTCTATAAAGTTATTCAGATACACTACTCGATTATTAAAAACACCTTACCTTGGAGTACTCTTGAGCCAGCTTGGTGTACTTGGCTTGAAGGTCTGCAGCCATTGTATAATCCAGATGAACGTGTACAATTAACAATGTACAGCTGAAATGCTTATGATGACAGTCTGCTCCAGCAACTTAAGCTCGGACGTAAAGCTAAACGATAAATAAATTCCGTTTAGCCTAGCCACAGATAAGCTATAGCATGTTTCTGCCAGACAGATAACGCGCACAAACATAAGCGATATAGAAGGGTTGTGCCCAAAACACTGTAAGCTTCAGTACACTAGACAAGCTGCTCATAGATACAGCGCTCCGACTAGCCGGGTATTAGCTAGCTAGCATTAGCCGAAAACATTTTAATGACTTTTTTTAAGCAAGCGTTATGAAATAAGCCATGACAGCTGTTTCCTAGATATTCCGACAAAATACCAAAACATAAAACCAAATAAAAACACAGCGGGGTTTTGCTGCACTGGTTATTTGCCTGAGCTAACGTTGCACTTACTTGAAATCGCAAGCGAGGCTAAATTAGCTAGCTAGGAGTCTAAACAATAACACTGAAGAATGACGCCTAATTGAGATATTTACGATTGAAAGCTTATTCTAAAAATAAAGTAGAAACCTGTACAACCGATACAGTAGTTCTGTTAAAGGATGTCGTCGTGAGAAGAGTGTTTTGAAGGCAGTGGGCGATTTTACGAGGCAATTCTAGTGTAGCTAGTGGAAAGTGAAGTTGTGGTAACGTGACCGTTCCTAAACAAGTTCCATAATAAAAGTCTCTTAATCGGGTTTTATATGAGGTTCAGTCCTGTCTCGTGTATCTTAGATATAGATGTTATATCTATTTCAGACGTATTGAATCAGCCCAGTATGAAAAGCTCATATTAAAAAGTCATTGACATGTTCACTGCTGCTGCGTGGCTGTCGAAAGCCTCGGTTATCTCTTTCACAGCAGGTACATTCTTCAAAATAAAAGTCCTTAAATTGTCCTTAGCTCAACCGTACAGTTCTAGGGGGAAAAATCTTAAATATGTATCGAATTTTTACTATATCTAAAACAATCCATCCGTACTTTATGGAGCCAAAAGAAGATCTTTTATGGCATATAAAAAATATCCTATCTTTTTTTTTTTTTTTTTACCTCCTATCGTTATTAAAAAATAAACAAACAAACACACACACAGTACATAGACATTTCATGTAAAAATCCATCATGTACTTTATTTTGTATTTGTAATAATGATGGTAAAGTAGCGGAAAGCATGGGACATATCTCTGGTGACTAATTTGTTCCACAAAGGCCTGCATGTACCTCTCCAACATGAAAGACTTCTCAGGAACCAGACAGCGCATTTCTGAGGGAGCTTTCGAAGGCATTAAATGCTTCAGATGACTGGGTCCTATCACTGTTCTGAATCATTCTGACTCAGCAAGATTCACTAGAACAGCAGACTGCACACCAGAGCACTTTAAATGAATTATTCAGTATTTAAGAAAATGCTGTAGTGTCTCCTAATATGAGCAAAGCCACAAAGCAAAAACTGGTCATTTTGATTTTAGATTTTTCTAAACCATATAGTAGGTTTCTATCACTTTTGCCGAGTACAGATGTGAAACATACCAATTGTGAGTTGACTCAGAAAATCACAACCGAACACAAGTAATTAATCTAGAAGCTTTTTTGGGGCTTGTTTACGTTTCACAACACATTCTACTCATTGTTTCGTGAGTTCACAACGACTGTCTGAAGTACCATTCACCATTACTTGCATAAACAATGCTTTGTTTTCATGTTAAATAACTTTGCAGCTGTAAAATGGGGATCCTACTGATTTTAATCATGACATGGGCATCCATTAAGCAAAGCATCAAGCAGAGTTGTTGATGAGCGAGGCCAATATGGAATCAAATAGAAAGCTATGCTAACCTCAAATAGCCACTCTGTACAACTGTGACGAGCATGAACAGAAAATGATCCCAGTCAAGTCAAATTAGTTTGTATTGGGCCTTTTACAACAGATGTCACAAAACAGCTTTACAGAGAATCCGGGTCCAAGCCTCCAGTGCAACAGTGGCAAAGGAAAAACTCACCTGATAGCCCGAGCACAAAAAATGATAAGCAATATTGAGTTAGATAACAGTAAGTGTCAGATAGAAAGCTATGATGAAAGTCTATTAGGAGGAATACTAGACGTGTTGAGTGTTTTGTAAGGCAGAGGATGAAATCTCAAATTAATCTGTGATTAAATAGCAGGATCTTCATATGACCAAGCAGGATGCAGGTGAAGCCCCCTCACAGCACAGGACATGAAGAAGCTCCATGTTGGACAAACTGGTCAGCCATGGAGGCAGGCAGTGGCACCTAGCCAAAGCAGATGAAGCAGCAGCAGCAGCAGTATCCGAGCGCACCATATAGGCAGTAGCTCCACATGAGACCACACAGCTTGGGCAAAGAAAACACAAACCACCTGACAGAACTGAAAACACTATATGGTGTTAATATGGAGTGGCACACATCAAACCCTGAGCCATATGGGCTACTACAGCAGAAGCTGCACAGATGCTGCATTGGATACAGGACTTACCAAACCTGGACAGGAGAAAACTGGGAAAACCCTGGTCTGCTACGGCACACACAGTAGGCTCAGCATTCGGCACCAACAGCATGACTTCACAGACCCGACCTGCCTTGCATCAATGGTCCACGCTGGCGGAGGTGCTGTAGCGGAGTGGGTAATGTTTTCTTGGCATACTTCGGGCTCGTTATCACCAATCAATCATAACTTGAATGCCATAGAGTATTTGATTACTGTTGCTGACCATCTGGATCCTTTCACATCCACAATTTACCATCCTCTAATGGCTACTTCCAGCATGATCATGCACCATGCTACAAGGCAAAGCCATCTGAAACTGGTGGCTGACTTCATTAGCCTTCCCGGTCACCAGATCCCAATTCAAAAGTATACATTAGGGATGTGATAAAACGGGAGATTCCCAGGATGAACCATATAGCAGGTTTATGACTTTTGCTGAGTATAGATATGAAACATAGCATGCTATAATCGCGAGTTGACTCAGAAAATCACAACTGAACACGAGTAATTCGTCTAGAAGCTTTATTGGTGCTTGTTTACATTTCACAACGCATTCCACTGAGTTCACCACGACTGTATGAAGTATCATTCACAATTACTTGCATAACAAACAATGCTTTAAGTTTTCATGTTACATAATTTTGCAGCTGTAGGTATTGGGTCCACAGATAAACAACTTTAAATATTTATTTTTAAGTCAACGTCTGTAAACGTGTTCCTCCAGAGATTTCACTATATAGCTGCAATGAGGTGAAATGATGTCTTGATATATGCTCGTAATCTTTGCAAGACTCTATATGCCTAGAAATACTCAGAAGCATGAAGTGCTATGGAGCAACTCTTTGCTAGAACTTTAACACAAGAGCCACTTTGAAGAGCGAGAAGCTTTGTGAAACTCTACATAGTTAATCAATAAAACAGTACAATCACAGTAACACTAAATCATACCAAAAATGGACAGATACCGAGTTTTTTTGCCCAAAAAAAATTGGTACCATTGAACACTCCCTCATTAAAAAACAAACAAACAAAAAAAAAAAAAACATATTTAAATTATTTCTGAAATACATGGGGATTTAGAAAATAACAAAACCAGTTAATGGAATACTATTTCTTGCTTAGAGGTGCGCGACAAGATGTTAATCGCTCGTTTATAGCAGTCAGTGTCTCAAGAAAAAGATGTAGTGGCTCAAATGGTTTACAACTTCATCGTAGTGACCTTTGGGGTGGGGGGGAGGAGGAAGGAAAGACGGGTAAAGAGGGACTGATAAGCATGGTTCTTCCACAGGGTGTGAGGGATTCAGTAGGAGAGAGAAAGAGATGTATGAAAATAACAGTGTAGAGGAGGGCACCACACCCTGATCCTCAGAGCAACCCCACCAGCCTAAACGTGACTGACTCCTTTCAGCATGACCGCGATTCACTTTTCACTCAGTCTTCTTCTTTGCTCCAGGGATTTTCGCCTGGATCCTACAGAAGCGACACAACAAGAGAAAAGAAGCTTAGAAATCTAAAGAAACTTCTACACGCTGCTTTAAGTGAGGTTTTTTAAGCATGTCCGATTGTGTGGTCATAAGACTACTTTTGGCTCAACAACAGAAAACTCTTTACACTGATCAAAACAAAGTTACTCAATTAAACTTAATTACTTAATAATAATAATAATAACTTTATTTAACTGACGGAAGAACAAATCTCCACCGTAACACATTTACGAAAAGCTGTGCAAAATAACCCTTTATAGAATATTCAAATTACACTGAATGCACGGAGAAGCACATCAGTTCCAGTTCTCTGGACCTGAGCTCATCTCATTTCCAAGAAATGTGTGCTGGGATCACAGGAGTCCATGTTTAAACTTGTTTTGGGGGGAAACAGACATGGAGCTGCCAAATACGAAAAGGCCTATCCAGACTTACAGTGCAAAAGCCAACATCCGTCATGGTATTGGTTGAATCACTGAACATGCATGGATGGCTTTTTAGTGTTCAGTATGAAAGCAGATTCAGGTTTTTTAAATGACACCTTTAAGTGCTCAATACCCTGGAAAATGTAGTTTCCCCAGCTTATGAAGATATTTGTAGTTTGTAGTTATAAACTCCAGTCTGCCCATTCACACAGAGGTTATAAGCCGCTTTTCATTGTGGACTGTTTTTGAGCGAGCCAATGGAGGAAAAAAAATAAAATAAATAAATAAAATAAAAAATAAATAAAATAATAATAATAATAATAATAATAATTCTACTAGAATAAAAAGCATTTATAAAATTATTGAAATTAATTACTGCTTCAGCAGATAAACCCATACAAACAAACTGGAGAGAAAAAAAAATCCATCAAAACAATAATACACATAGTAAATATTTAATTTACGCAATCAATTTTATATGAATATCATATTTTGTCATTTTGCATGGTTCCAGCAGTTAATTCTTTTTTTAATATTGATAATAAAATATACAAACTAAACAAAATAACAAAAATAGGACAAATCTGGCTTACTTCCCAACAACATCCTTGACCTGGTTGTTTACCAGGGCGACGTAGTGGTCGATTTGCGTCTACGGGAAAAGAGGTAGAGGTAACAGAAATATTAGGATACAGGATCAATAACAATACCAGCTCTAGCAAATCCCACCAACATTACATACTGTAGAGGGGGTTACAGGACAAGCACTGGGAGGCATATCCATGTTTTAAAAACGTGTGGGTGGGTCGTACAAACGAGGCAGATCTATTTGCATCGGTTTTATGCCTAAAGGAAACCATGTACTCAAACATTTAAAACAAGACGGGGTTAAACACACGGTCCGCTCGTCTTCTAAAGCAACAAACTAGCACATCCAAATCTAGCTTCAGAGAAACTCCATGTACCATCAAAGTACCTGTTGCAGATGAATGTGTAAGAAGGGGTCGCTCTTAAAACAAGGAGAGTTGAGAGAGTCATGCGTTTAGTCAAACTGAGAAGCAGGTTGGGTAGTGTCTTTCCCTGTCAGCTTTAAAGGCTCTCTGGAACTAGACGGCATGGATGAGCCTTTTGCATATAAGCTGCGCCGCTGCATGAACACTTTAACTGAGCAAGCAACTTGTTTCTGTTTAATGAGACTGCGATGCTGAGGGATGGTGGAACAGCCTTTTCTTGTGACTCCCCCAAAGAGTAATCAGGCGTGACTGATTATACCTAAGGTCGTGTCACGATTACTAGATTAAAACTGATTACCAGACTTGATGAATCTGCAGCAATACGTTCTCAGTTGGCGTCATTTGAACGCATCATACAGTCATAGGTTCGGTTACATTGAAGTGAAAACAGGTTCGCACTTTTAAGTGCAGAGTTTCTATTTACATAGCATGCAAGAAAAACAAAGCATACATTTTATTTTTAAGCATTTAAGTTAATAAATTATGCTGCAAATGATGTAAGATTTGAACATAATGTTGGGCTACCATGTGGATTTGTGGGATAATGAGACAGACAGCACACAGGTGTTTCTGTAGAACTCTTACAGCCTGTTTCCTTTTGTTTCATTAAAAATGATATACTTGCTATTGAAAGTCACAGTATTCCTCTCTATGAAATAAGTGACCAGTCCTCTTCCTAATTTCTCTTTACACATAAAACCTCTTAATAAATTTAAGATTGTAATTACGTTTAGACAGAAATAAAAACAGCAGGCCTGACATTTTTTCATATTTATACAGCACTGTCCACTTCATATTAATAACTTCTGATATTCATTAGAATAAGTTGTCGCACCCCACAGTCCAGATCAGCCCAAGTTCCAGTTTTGGTCACATCGTATATGTTTGATCATATTAGTTTTGGTCTGACTTCTGGAATCCAGATAGACTGACTTCTGGAATCTGTCACTACAGACCTTCACACAACATACTCACATCCTGTCACTGTGTCACTCTCACCTACATGGACTGCACCTCTCATACTTAAAACTGATTGGACCGCAGAGGGGTGGGCATCTTGCGTCAGTGTGTGGTGAATTTGGCAGCACACTTCTTTTTCCCTATGGCACTGTGCACCAGCATAGCGCAAGACTCCAAGAGTACCAGCCACTGCACCTCATCAGGTCTTATCAGGTAACCGCCAGTGCCTGTTTTCATGTGAGTGCCACACAGCCTCTCTCAAACCTAAAAATATATTTATGATCCCCCTTATTCATAAAACCTCTTTTAAATGGTATTCCTATGCATTTCATAAGCGGCTGGCCCTTTTTTCCTGTTGTTGTAATGCATGTTGACTTCAGTAGACCCCTTATAAACATGTGCAGGAGAGAACGCATGAAGGTCTTTTGCATATAACTTGTACAACTTGCCTTTTAAAGGCCTCGCTCGCCCTCACCACTAATAACAAAAACCTGCATATGTAAAAGCTTTATTTATTTTTATTATTTGGCCTTTGTGAAAACTCTTAATTACTTGAATAATTCTCTATATTGTCTGATTACTTACATAATTGTTAACAGACACACTTCTATATGAGCCCTTAGATCAAGTACAAACTCCCCATTTCCGCTCACTCATACTGAAACCAGGGCTTAATTAACATCAATGACCAAATTAGGATGTGCAGAGTAGAATGCACAAATCACAGATATCGACGTTTGAAGGTGATTCTTAAATTTAGATTTGTCTATTTATTTGTCTTAAGGGTAAACTGATTTTGTTTCCACGGGTTTACATTTTTACAGGGAAAAGATATTAGAGTTAAAAAAAAAATATATTTTTTTTATTGTTCTCATTGTTGGATGAAAAGTGCATAAAACAACCTTATGCTAAGTTTAAAAGCTGATAGCTACGTAAGAGTTATTTGGCTACTGAGCTATTCATGATCCGAATAATCAGTTATTTGTTTACTAATAAGAAACTGCTAAAACCGCCAAATCTGAAATGGTGAAAAAGGAGGTCATGCATCTCCAGTGGTGGAAATATCTACTGAGATATCTACTCACACTGCTAACACTGTTCTGCAGCGCTAACTGGTATCTGATGGAAATCCCCAAAGAAAAACACCCATGCTTTTCCCACTCACATGGAACAAAATCACCTCTACAGGATTCTTAC
>JAMWET010003426.1:95000-117500 GCA_024036415.1 Prochilodus magdalenae | reverse complement strand
GACCAGGGCTGAGAAACACTGTGCTAGAGTATCAGTTCACAGGCTCGACTTGTAGAGCTAATTTGTTAGGTTACAATGCCACACCTACAACTTGACTGAGAGTAATTACAACATCAGCTTGTGGGATTTAAATATCGCACCCAGCAAATTGAGATTTAGTCTTTTAGGTGTGTTCAGTTTATTTTCTTTTTGAAGTCAACAGTCTGCATTGGAAGTCAACTCAACATCAAATACTCGCTCATTATGGAGAAGGGAATGCTTTGCAACAAGCAACTTTGAAAATCCGTGACCAATCCAAACACCACAGGTCAGCAGAGCATGACGGCCCTCTCCAATAAACACCACTGCTAGTCTTCAGGAAGTAACACATCAATGATTATCAAATTCACAGGGCGCCATGCTCACTCCTCAACAAAATTATTTTTTACTGTAGGCTCCAGGCCAGAGATAAAGTTCAATATCAGCTCTGCAGAGAAATGTTAGGATGAAGAGCATGTCCTTTACAGTGAGCCCTGGATCACATCGCTATCCTTCAGGAAACCCAAAATACGGGACCCCAATTCACCATGCTCCTCCCATGTTCAGCGACAAGCTGAAATTAAATTTAAGGCGTCATCATTAAGTTGTCAAGTCAACCCCTAGTAACCTACTGTTAATATAATCCGAACATAATCCATTTCTCAGAAATGTACTGAGATCACTACTAAAGCTGAAATGGTTTTCAGAGAAGGGTCTGTATTTGATGTGGAAGTGAGAGGGAGTGATGGGGAATAAAGTATCTGGGTAAATTCCCCCACAGGTAATCCAGATAGACTGGCCATATTCCAGCAGCAGTATGGACACATTCAAATCAACAAGCTGCATATCCATCCAATCATTAAATTACGTTTATTGGATGAATTAAAAAAATCTTTAACAAAACTTGTTCACCTACTTTAACCCAACGTCAAATTCTTTGTGTGGAAAAGGCCTGGAGAAAAATTCCAACCAGGCTGCCCAAAGCCCAAAGGGTACTACAAGCACAGTGGAGGACAATAAAGTTCAGACAGTCTGGGGTGTCCATTGATAGGATCAAGAACAGATCATGATAATGACCTGCAAAACACCAGCAGACTTCTGAAGAAGCGTGAACTTGAGAGGAACCAGATTCGCTCTGGAACGGTTTCCTGTAAGAAACACTATGGATAGTGTAGATGCGTAGTAGAAAGAGAGCTTGTTGCATTCCCTGCACTAAAAAAACTAACCCTGCTCCTATTACGCTCAAAGAACGGCCCTCACCTTGAGAGAATCGACCAAATCCTCGACCAGGAACAGGCGGCGCAGCTCGATAATGGTGGCATTGATCCGCCCGAGGGCTATGTCACTGTATTTATGGACCACCTCTGCAGGCAACGCGACTTCCTGGGCCAGATACTGCCTACAAAAAGAAAAGCCCCATCATTTATTTCCCACCTGCATCATCAATCACACAACAGAAAACCATGACCGCTCATCATAAATCAGGGACACTTGTTCGGCTCTTGCGTTACTGAGCTTGTTTTGAGCGGTGACTTGCTACAGAGATGTCGTACAAGTGCCCGAAGTGTTATAAACCAGCTTAACTCAAGTGGAGGCCAATCAATTTCTCCTAATGCTAAAGCCAGCTTATTTGATCTAAATGAGTGGCTCATGAGATGTCTGGAGAAAGGCTTAGCTTGCGGCGCTGCCAGGAAAACGGCTAAGCCACGGAATTAGAGCCTCACCAAATGCATACAATCATCAAGTGTTCAACAGCACAACTTGAAAACCTAAGCTAACAATGCATCTGAGAAGTGTTAATCTCCTATCAGTTAGCACCGGGAATGGCACTGTTAGTATTCCAACATGTTACCATTCCATATTGGGAATTCAGGTACAGATATGGTGACACAAGGGAAAAGGGAAAGGTCCTGTGCAAGACTGTCACTTTCGTCAATACTGGTGATTAAGTAGTCTAAGGATTATTAAATAATTAAGTCATCTTATAAGAGCGTTTAAGAACGCTTTGGGATTCTTGAGAGTTTGCTGAGTTTACTGGGGCTTAATTATTCTAGTTACTAGTTCATAAGCCTGCCCAATTATTTAATTGGCTGAACCTAGCGAAGCTAAGAGATAAAGTGCACCACGAGAAAAAATAAAACCCATGTTCATTAGGCTATGAACCATCTCGGTGGTTGGTGAAGCTCAGCGGATAACACCGCTACCCACCGGAGAGCCACCACCACATGTGGGAGACTGGGGTTCGATTCCCAGTCTGGGTGACTATGCTGTGCTACACCAATAAGAGTCCTTGGGCAAGACTCCTAACACTACACTGGCCCACCTGTAATATGAATACCCTTGTAAGTCGCTCTGGTAAAGAGCGTCAGCTAAATGTGGTAAATGTAAATGTAAATCTCTACAAAATGATACAACTGGTATTAAACACTCTCCAAATCAATGATATTAAAAAAATTTACTTCTGATTCAGTATCAAGTATGACTTAGTACAAGCACCATGAAAACACATCACATCACTGAACAGGACCATGCCTGAAAAGCAGCATGTGAACTATTCTTTTAAATGCGGCAAGTCAAAGGCATCGTGGGTGCTAATATGGAGAATGTTGTGTTCTGCAAATACCATGTCTACCGTTTAAACAGCACCAAATCACTAAATCGTCAATATATCACAATATGAATTATCTAAATGCCCCTCTCTACTCAAAGCGACACCACTCACTTGAATGGGTGCCCCTCATCAGACTTCTGGATGGCCTGCAGGATGCCCTTATATATCCTGAATGTGATGGTGACGGAGAGGAGGGCCAGGGCAATGTATGAGAGAACACTGATGATGCTGCACACGCTGAGGGAGAAAAGTAGCAAGAGGCTGGCTCCAAACACAACCCCTGTGTTCTTCACATCACGCCAGTAGAGAAGGTCCACCACTACAACAGAAGAACAAAAGGCCCACAGTCAGTAAGCAAAACCATCAAAGCAATGCACCTTTGGTAACGGCCCATTAATGGTCATAGGGATTTTGTAGGGGGGTAGGAATGTGGATGAGGACGTCACATTAAACATGCTGATGATCAACAAAAACACAGACTCTGAACACACACATACTTAACACAGTTAGTAGTGGTCACCACTGGGCCGGTACACACAGAAGCTTCTCCGAGCAGGACAGCTGATCTAGGATCTGTTCCTGTCAGCAGAGTCAAGAACCTGATCATGGATCAGCAGTCCTACTCAGAGATGCTTTGTGGATACAGGTCCTGATCTATAACTAGCAACAAGGCCAGTAATAGAGTCAAAATTGCTAACTTGTGACCTTTGTGACCTCTGAACTCCACCACATGGCAAATATGTAACATAATATGACCTAACAATAGCCTTTTTATGACTCGCATACGCTGGCATGGAAAGTCAAAGAGGATTTGCTTTAAATATACATTTCGACCTCTGCGAGTTTTTGTTTCCACACCGAAACCAGCATGTGGTTTAAACATCCGAATATCTAAAAAATAAATCAATTCATTTCCCCTCCTATGATGGCCCCCTTTGTGCACTGGCCGGCTTTAAAAAAATAAATAAATGACACGCAGAAGAAAATCGATAATTTTGTCTGCAGGCATGTCTGCCCATCTACTCCTCTGAACTCATGTGGCCTAAAAACCATGGGGGGAGGGGGTTGGGGGCAGATCACTTTAAACCCGTATGAACCTCACCCTGAAAAACGGCCAGACTCTGACCCTAAACAGGGCTGTGTGCTCATCACATCTCTCTCGGTTTAATCCCTGCCTTCTTTCAGTGGAACAGCTGCACGCTCAAAAGCACGAAACCAGCAGAACAGAAGTCCGAGGCCTGCTGGCAAAACGAGGAATTCTGCTACATTTTCCCCAATTCTACATGCAACAATCAGTGATGGGCCGTAACCTTTTCTAAAGCAAGAACTTCATCTAGCAGATGATATGATTCTGTGGGGCAGCACTGGAAGGTGTTAAAGGAGACCTCCACCCACTATTCAAATGATCTACATAACTAAATAGCTGATATGCAAACAAAGACGTTCAGATATTCCTGAGAGACATACCAGGTCTGAATTGTTCAGAGCACTGGTGATGGGAACCGAATGTCTGATCAAGTTTAAAGCCTCTGAGCTCCTTCATAGAACTGCATGCATCAAATGGTTGCATACAGGCTGCCTGATGTCCAACACTCTGTTTTGTGACACAGTGATGGCGGGGTACAGGCCGGGCCCTGTAAGGTAAACAGTGCCCCCTTATTATTCCAGATGTATGACTAATTTACCATCATCACTATTACATATAAAACCTCTGTGTAGGCTCACTAGTGGTTTGGGATAGTAAATACAACAGAGTGTGTGAGTGTGTGTGTGTGTGTGTGTGTGTGTGTGTGTGTGTGGTAGGCATCATCATGACCCCCGGTTCCCATCACCACCACTATAAAGAAATCACTCTGCATAAATCAGCCCTGCAATAAAGCTCTTCCGCGTGAACATGACCCTACTCACGTTTCAAGGTCTCGAGACGAAAGCCAGCCACTATTGTGAACAACCCTTAATGGCGCCTTAACCTTGAAGACTGACTCAACACAAATTTCGAGTAGTCGGGTGGACTTCCCCTTTGGGCCCCATCCTTCAAACGAAGCGTGCCTTCCTGTCATTTTCGGGCGCTGAGAATCCCGAGCTTCGCTTCTGCCCGTGACAGCCAGCTTTTCAGCACTTGGGTGACCGTGGCGATTCCGGGCAGGTCAGTCCAGAATTAGATCTGAAAGAGGTTATTTTCTGACCGCCTGACGTCTCTGGACATGGAAGGCAAGTGTAACGCTGAGACAAATATGGAGGCCGGCTGGCTGTCTGGCTGCTAGCGCGGCAGTACAAACGCGGACGTACTGTACGTCAGAAAGTAACGGCACTTTCTCCTCCATAAACCCAGCTGTATTAAACAACACGGTTACATCACTACTTCATTACATCATTACGACGCCATGACGTATATGCTCCTATAGATCTAACCGCGCAACTTGTGGTTCCTATTTTCCCAGTTCCACCTTAAATTGTGCCACAGTTACGCCGGAATGTACCTGCTGCACCATTTAAGGTGGAACTTCGACTTCAGCTTCGTGTCTTTTCACGCTCACCCTCTCTCTCACTCTCTCACCCACTTGGGTAAAGCCTTTTTAGTGAAAGGCTTTACCCTCTCCTGGTAGGATTCCCTGCCTACATATGGTAAGCACGGCGCAGCTCCGATCAGGCTAAAAATAACGGAGCGAGGCTGCTTGCAGCAGGAAACCCACTCCCGTCCTCTCCCCGCGTGCATCGGCACCCGCGCCGGATAAAGAAAACCAGGCGAGATATGGCCCGTTGGCTAAATACGGCGCGCGCAGAGCGTCTGAACGGCTTTGGATACGTAACCGAGACATAACAGAGCTGATCTGTATTTGATAAGACTCACTGACCCCGATCTGCGTCCATCTTGCGCCGCCTGAAGCTCCGGGACGCAGAGGCTACACACATACACGCGCAGAGCAGCGCGAGGGTGAGAGCGCGCGCACGAGAGCGAGACAGAGAGAGAGCGCACTTCCTGCTGGGACGGCGAGGGGGAGCGCCAACGCGCAGGCGCACACAGTGACGACACGCACACAGAAACAGCGTATTCACTCATAACGATTTTCTCCCTCGCTCTAACAGCGGGGTTAAACTGGGACGTAATGAAAAGACACGGACCTAGCTGTCTGCGCAGCACTCGCAGTCTCCTACCACCACAATGATTCCTACCGTTCTTGTCCTTTCCCTCCTGTTTTTGGAAGACAATTCACAAATTCTGTGATGCACCTTACAAACACGTTCGAGTTGAAGCTTATAAGCTCCAACACAGCCAACCTATCATCTTCTAAGTTGAAGATGATGAGGTGCTAGAAACCTACAAACTCTACTGGCTAGCTAACAGACCAATCCCTTAACACGCTCGGTCGGCAAACCAGTGGGTAAACCTATATACACACACACACAAGGCTGTCACGCTTATTTGTACAATGTATGTACAAAATGTTTGGTTTAGCTTCTTCAAATGGAATCTACATTAAGTAATTCAAACACAGCCTTAATTAAAGGAGCAATATGTCAAATTCAGGGGTCCCCATTAGCAGAAATGGGATACAGCATATGAAACTATGCGTGCATGAATGCATAATTATCTATGTTTGTAAATCGTTGTGTTTGAATTAGCTTAGAATGAGTCCTATATATCTACATAGGAGTGGGTAATCCTCCGAAAGATGCCGCAATGTTGCTACAGTAGCCCAGTGTAGACAAACCTCACACTGGCTGTTGAGAGTGCATGCACACTGCTCCCTCTAAAGTTAAGGCATAATTGGCATTTAAGTTAAGGTAGACAGTTTCTGAGGCGGGTAGGCCCTCAGTCATGTAAAAAAAATTCTGAGGTTCCTCAGCCATGTTCTTTCCTTTTTTTGAAGGCTGCTTTAAATATCCTATAATCGTGTGTGTAAAGACTATATGGGCCCTTTAATGCAACAAACGATCCAGCTCCAGCAGTCTGGCACGGCTTCACCTGTGATAACTGCCTCTAATTTTAAACCTCCATTAAGGTAGACGAGTGCAACAGTAAACCCTTCACAGGACTCTCTGAAACTCTGTGGGATGATGCAACCATCCCGTAGAGTAACTGACAGAAAGCTGTAAGGAAATATATCTGCTTATGTATATCTGCTTACCTACACACTACAACCACTACATATATTCAGATCCAAGCATAACTCATGTCCATGGTACTCAATTATTAACGCAGACAGAAACCGATAATGAATGGACAGAGAACGATCTGCGGTTACTGAGCTCACTGTTACATTAAACGTTATAACACGGCTGCCTCTTTACGACTACGTACTTAAACATAATCTTCCTGTGGCAGATAGATAGAGCTGACCCTGAGCACAATGCCCTCACTGTTGCAACGCGAGTCAATTGTGACACAGCATCTTTAGCCTGTCACAAAGGCAACACTCATGATCATCAGCAGACAACGGCTAAAGCTCCTAGCCTGAGTAGAAAGCTCTGCACCCTAACAATGAAGATGCATTGCTAACAATAAGCAAGCAACCAGGAATGCTGGAAAAAAAGAAGAAACAGGACAACACTATGTATGGGCCATAGCCGGCTGATTTCACTGCACAAGACCAATCGTCACGCTTCTCTGTTAACTACATTAGACGTAGCTGTCCTTAGAGAGTTCCAGATCACCCAGCACGCATGCAAATATCTGCAAATCATCCTTTATCTGCAGACACTTTTGGCACAGATCTCACCCAGAACCTTTGAACGCACCATGCCTGTCATCACTGCCAGGCTACACTGGGGTCAAAGGTCCATGCATGAACATTTCCACTAGAACGAATCGAAAAGAAGCCACCTTAAGAAACGTGACACAGTAAACCATGCACTGAACTAAAGCTAAGCAAACTGACACAGGACACTTGAACTGTACAGCAGCTCAAGTTATACTCATTTCCACCACCGTGAGCGTTAAGAACTTCACAAGTCACCTGGCAGCAAGCTAGCCCGAGTACTGGTTTCTTAGCAAACATAGGAGCTGTACCCTGGTCTTTCCAGTTTGGTGAAGGCTGGCTGTCCTTATTGTCCATAGCTTTTCCCTGTGGATGGTAGGGCCGGTCTGCAGGGGATCAGCTTGGCATTCCAAGCCGGGCGAGGAGTGTCAAGCTGCAGTGGCGGGCGGGGCGAGGGGGGGCTGACGAGAAGGAAGGTTCCCTCAAGTGAGATGACTGCAGCGTGCGCTCCCTCTCTCTCTCTTACTCGCTTGCTCACTCGCTCTGCCTCTCTCAGGCTGCAGGACTGAGGTCAGCTGACTGTCTGCTGGCTAGGGGAACCACTAAATGCACTGACGCAGCGACTCTCCCTAGCAGTCTCCCTCTCTCTCTTTCTCTCTCTCTCTCTCTCTCTCACCTCCTCCCCCCTCTCTCCTCCCACCCACCCACACACACCCTTAACATTTACATCTGCAAATACAGATCCACACCTTCTTTGTCTCTTTCTCCCTCACTCACACACACACAGCCTCTATGTTGACTATATTATACAAACCTGTTTACCATCCTTCCTGGCAAATTCCTCCATGAGCACTTTTATATTCAGTATATTAGTGGGATTGCATTACACACGGCTTTAGATATTTAATTAGTAAACTTTTATTATAGGTTTTAACTAAAACATATATGGAGTCAAACAGGGGGGGAGGAAAGCAACCTCAAGAGCAACTGCACGACATATAAAGCCACATTCAGGTGAGCATTGTGACTGGCCAGACAGTGCGCATTATTCTAGCATAATGACATAAGTTAGCATGGCGGGGGCCACTAGAGGGCGCCACTTTCAAAGTAAAGGACAGCTCAGTCTCAACAGTTTGTCACTCTCCATCGTCACTCAAACCTTTAGGATATTGTGGTCACAGTCTGGCCTAAAGTTTAACTACTCGGATGTCCTAAACAAACAGCGGCTCTCGGGGCATCGTTTCAGGCAAATCTAAAGGGACAAAGTACAAAGCCTTTGAAGGCTTTAAGGTCAAGGTGTGGTCGCGAGGGCAATGACTAGTGCAATAAATCATCTGTGTAAGAGTTGCCACCATGAGCGCAGGCACGGCACAGTATCTGCGGTAACCAACACAGTGCCTCACGCCAAACAAATGAAGCAACACAGCTGATAAACTTATCTGCTTTCTGACGACCCGTGTCGCAATGCAGGTAGGTGGATCCCTACGGCCCTGGCAGCACCTAACAGATTCACGTCTATAGAGGTTTGCTCACATATCCCAACACCTCTACGAGACTTTGGTGTGTGTGTGCTCATCGGATTTGCTTAAGAACTATGAAACTGATGAAACAGTTCAAGGTAAAAACTTAACCAAACCAAACGTGTCTGCTTACTAGTGACCCTTAACGCTGAAGTCGTCCTGTTAGGCCTGTGTGCACACAGTTGACTTATTAACTGCTGTCTGTAAGACAACAATGAGCCTGTAAATCTGCTGGTGTAAGATAAAGAAAACAGGAACTTCCCTGATTGCATGCAAGTCAAATGGTCTTCCTCAAAGAGAATCAAGAATGGCTGGGTGGCTGTAAAAACATACCTTCTAAATCAATGAGGGAAGTGCCTATATTTAAACCTCAGATAAACGTAGTCCGTATGCAAACGAAGAAAAATACGGGAAGCTGAAAAATGCATCAAGCATCTGGATCAAGCGCTCAACGGAAATCCGAGTCAATCTTGTGGCGCATTTTCTACCGCGTATCGCCAAACAAGAAATGACCCAACCCGGAACCAGAGAACCCAACAAATCTCAGTAATTTCTAGGTGTCACCAAGCAATTATTGATTTGTGCTTATAGCCCAATGGTCTAAATCAGGGCTGCCTATAGTTAGCCTGTGAGGACATTCAGCTTGGCTCAGCTGAAATGAACCTAATCAACATGTATTTAAACTTTACCAGGTATTACATTAGCATTGCCCATTTTAATATGCCAGTTTATAACATTTCAGTAACACAATACAGCAGGAATGTCCGATGGTATCCACGGTGAGCTGAGGTGGCTGCAGGATTTCGCTCCAAACAAGCTAAAGCATACCTGTCTCTACTTGTTTAATCAGTTAGTCTCAGATGTTAAACAACTGGTCAGGTGTGCACCCTGCAGTCATGCCAGCTTTTTCCTGATGACATTGAACAATCCTGCAATAGAGTGGTATACATAATAAATCTTTATTTCTTCACAGATTTCTCAAGTTTATGGCCCTTGGCCCACCACAAACTCCTCATTTTGCCCGCCCACAATTCGGTGAAGATTGGTACCCCGGTCTAATTTGGATAACTACCCACCTAACTTAATAGCTAGTGTAATGTATTGCCTAAACAAGATCGTGTTGACAAAAAAATAGTATAATGTCAACAATAAAAACAAACAAACAAACAAAAAAAACAAATCTACTCATATGTAGAGTCAGTGTTTGAAATGGATTCAGTGAAAACTGATTAATTAGCTTCTTTACAGTTTTGACTTGGTGCCGACCCTTATTAGGGGGAAAATGAAAACATAATATTGAGACATATATACAAAAAAAAAAAAAAAAAGATGTGTCATGGCAAATGCAACAGAGTAAGGAACGCGTGAAACATGGGAGGTGAATGGCAAAGGTTTGTGAAAATGAACAGATAATGCAAAAATGAAACTAAGCATTCATCACTCCACAACCATTACAAACATGCATCATGACATCATGCAGAGTAAGTGAAGAAAAATGCAGGATAAAAAAAAAATAAAAAAACAAGATGAGGGGAATTGCATGAACACGGACATAAAGGGAGATGGTGACGATGTCACACACGGAAATGAAATGATAACTAGCAGCTACATGGCCTGAAATTTACCTGCTCCTGCACGCAGGCTAGGCGGCTTGACGGCTTTAGGTTCCGCTTTCTGTGTGGCCATCGTCTCGGTTTCGACCACTGGGGAGGGGTCCAAGGGAGCCTGGGAGGGCACTTGGAAATCTGATAATTCAAGGCCGGCTTTACCTCTCGCTGGAGAAGCCCCATCTAAAGGCTCGGTAAGCAGAAGGTAAGAGCTTTTCACTTCCTGCGCCGCAGAACTTGCTTCCACCGTCTTCTCTACAATCTTCTCCGCCTGTTTTGGCACCACATCCAAATCCTCTTCCTCTTCAGGCATCTCGGATGCTTTGGCAAACTTGGAGTTGTCTAACGTTTCCAGAAACTCATCGATGGCACCTCGTGGTGGCTTCTCCACAAACTCAAACTCCTCAGAGGACACTTCTTGCTCAGAGATCTCATCAGCGGCCTCTTCAATGTCTTCCCTGACAAGGTTCTTCTCGGGTTCCATCTGGAAACTTGCCGGGTTCTTCGCCATGGCCTCCAATACTGGGGAGAGTGAATCTGCTGAGGGGCTTTCAGAGTCAAAGTGTTCCTGGGACTTTCCAGTTGGGAAGCTGAGACATTCAAATCTGTCAACCATCTGAACGGAATCTTGACTGGAGCTCTTGAAATCGTCTTGGTCTTCCACTGAAGCTTCGTTGCCCTTTGGAGAGATCTCGGTCTCCTTAACGAGGTCAAAGGCGCCGAATATTTGTTCTGGAGACTTGTCGACCTCTACTTTAGCTTTCTCAGCGGCAGCGGCAGCCCTGGCCTCGGTCTCCTCAGTCATCTCCTTAAGCAAAGGAACCTTGTTTTCGAAAGCAAACGGATTGTTCCCCGACAGGGAGAAAGGGGCATTTGGCGAATCGTTCCCACTTCTATGGGCCGGACTGAAATCGGGACTTCCCTCAGACGATCCTGAGTCTACTTTGTCTGGGTTGAGTGGTGAGGACTTCAAAATGTCAGGGAGGGAGGGTGGCAAGCTCGACTCCTCGTGCTCTTTAGAAGACGCTGTAAAAATGTCAGAAGCAGCAAGCTGTTGTCTTAGTGACTCGGTGGCTGCTTCCCGGGAATCAAAAGATGGCTCATAGTCCTGTACATCTTCCTGCAGTTCTCCATCATAAGCATTCTGGACCAGGTCTGGAGATGGACTATCTGACATCTGTGCTGCTCTCACGTCTGCTGCGGATTCTCCAAAGTGAGAGAACTCACTGCTGGGGTGGTCAAGAGGTGAGAAATCTTGAAACGGATTTTTCTTCATTTCAAACATTAAGTCGTCGTCCGATTGGTTCAACACATCCGGCTCGTATCTAGGGGTGTTCCTAGATGGGGAATCATCGCCGAACGAATCCATGGCTGTCTTCGTAATATCCTGTGAAGCTATGAGTGAAGAGTTTCCGTTCTCTGTTGAATCAGAGGTAAAGGCAGAATTAACACTACCGCTTATCTTGGGCTTGGACTGTAGGGTACCTGAGATGGAGAGCTTCCAAGGGAGGTTTCATCGCTCTTTCATTGCTCCTTATTCTCAAGTGTGTATATCTGTGTATACCGTGTCATGATATTCTTCTGACCAACAGGAACGGGGAAGTTAATTTGGATGTCCCATTATTAATCCATGACATTGGGTATTACAGACTTGTAAGGGATGGTAAAACATCTCTGGTGGGAGAGGTTCTTTCACATAGTCAGGACAGAGAGGAAAGAAAGAGAGGGAGGGGGAATTGGAGGCAGAAGAATTGCCTGCTTTTTAGGTAGACAGAGAAGAAAATGACATATCAGGACAAATTACATCCCTCATCTGTTCAAAAACCTTGGAATCAGTCTGCAGGCAGTAGAACACGCAGTAGCCAAACCCCTTAACTCAATCAATCATTGGCAGTTCAATGAATGTAAACAGCTTACATTCTACATACATCCCACTCAAGACACACCTCCTTTGGCTACTTCACGTAAACCTTCAATCAGAACCTTGAGTCTCTGTCATTCTCCGGGTCATGAAAAGAGATTCCTGATTGGAGCTTTGAACAGTTAAACCAGCAATGAAGATCATTTAAAGCATGCAGCCAGTAATACACTTGGTTATTGGGCCTTACGTATATTAGTACACTACATCTTCAGTTGGAAGCAGTTTGACAGCTTCCAGAAACAACACAGAGTATAAGTCTACCTCTCTAAACATTCGTAATGCATGCAATTAGCACCTAACAGATAGATAGATAGATAGATAGATAGATAGATAGATAGATAGATAGATAGATAGATAGCAAACAACAAATGCAGTAGCAAAGCCAAACACAGTGAGCGTAAAGGCAGAGAGGAGAATTAGTAGCATGAAGAGAGAACTTGCCTGAAGTAAATTGCATCAGAGGCGGAAATGGAGCAGCAGGGGCAGCAACAGGGGCAGGAAGACTGGGTTCATCTGAAGAGAAACGTAATAATATTGTGTAATAAGGTCACGCTGGGGAATATGACAACATGTATAGCTATTAATAATACACATTATGTCATAACGCAATACAATATGCTCTTCTGAGCATGAGCATATAGTCAGATTGTGGACAACACTGACCAACTGCATGTTTCTTCATGAAGAGCAAAAAATTTGCCCCTTTGAACTGTTTAGTGCAGCAAATATTGAATACAAATCATTGTACTGGCAGTTTTAGATAGAATTCAGCACTACTGAATGGTCCCAACTAATCAGATGTCTGAAAACATACAGTGTGTATTGTGTATAATGACCATTTCTTGAATTATCACAATATAAAACATATCACCATCCTTTAAAAAGTCAGTCAGAGCTTACTAGAAGACGCGACACACAAAGCAACCAACCATCAACCAGCTTAAATATGCATTTGTATATGCCACAAATGTCATATGGCATTGCTAGAAGCTACAGAGTTCGATCAGAAACCTTCCCATAGTGATGTGCAGCCCCCTCCATTCATTCTGTATTTCTGTTTCAATCAAACCACTGATATGTATGCACTTTGTGATTAACAACAGCAGTGCCTCAGTTTGGCGGAACAAAACGTATTGACCAATTGATGGATGATCTCAGAACAAACATTACCTAATGCTTTTGTGAGGAATCCATTATCTTCAATTTAGGCAGTGAACTAAAACAGGACGTTGACATTTCCATTACCTTAGCCGTCACATGCAGCACAAATTCAGTAGAACTGGTCTGTAGTGCTCAAAAACAATTGTGATCCTCGAGGGCACAGTACAGTCACCTGACGTGTGAAGCCAATAAAATGCTCTCTGGCTTTACTTTGGCCATGCAAGGGTCACTTCCCGCTGGTCTCCGACTGCCGTTTTAATTGGCCACATAGATCAATAGCACAAACAAACCTTCAGCTTTCTGAAACACTGTAGATGAAATTTGGACTTCAGCCCGGCACATCTGTGTGCGCCTGCTCAGTGACGGGGAAACAAAAGCACACATTTGCATACAGACAGTAAACTGCAGATGATCGCTCCACTGTACGGCTTGCAAAGTAGCCAACGAGCAGGCACCGGAGGAAGGGACACGCCCAGTGCATTACTTTTTACAGTATTACCGAGAAGGAGCCTTTGAAATGAACACCGGCAATAGCAGCAGCATGGACCACTTGGTTTATATATAGGCTCATGCTATATTTCACATCAGGCCCCAGCCCTTCACCCTAAATCCATCTAGCAGACCCTGGGACTGGCTGATGGGTGTGGTCTTCCAAATCAAGTTCAAGGGGGTTACTAGTTTAAAGCTCAGGACACAATGGCATGAAACCACTGAATGGCATAAAACACAATCTTGCTGAAAAGTGCAGCATCACTGTGTTTGGAGCTTGTGGGCCACGTTAGGCCAAGATCTCACAAATCAATCAAATTGTATTTTGTTTTTTTAATAGTGACTCAGCATATTCACTGAAACTAAAGCCAAACCAGGCATACTCCAATGTACAAAGGCAGGTAAACGTCTGCTAGCATAAATACAGGCAACAAGCTTTACTCATCATTGGCTTTGTGTGGCATTTTCTCCATAGCCTAAGCTGAGCTGCACATCCAGTACAATCAAAGCTGGCATCCAATACATAAATGATGAGTTTATTAAGAGTATACTAATAGACAAATATAAATGCCCAATGCAGATTCACCACTGAGAGCCCAAAATCAGATTTAATCAATGTCTGGGTGGGAAATTGGCCCATACAGACACAAAGGCAAAGGAATAATGAGCTTTGCTGATCAATGGCTTCATGTGTCACATCATCTGCACCACCACCCCCAACAGTCTCAATCTTACTATGAGAAATGCTCACCAGATTATTCTACCCTTACTAATAATACTAAAGCTGCTTCACCCTGATGCTTTGAATCATGCTCCTGAAATGAAGTCAGCAGTCCATGTCAGTCATTCCTCGCCTTTGTACTTTCCAACCTCAGCCAACCCCGCCCTAGTGGCCTCCAGTCGGGCTGCTTTACAGGGAGCTGTATCTGACAGCAATTCTCGACTAATACAGATCCAACTAAAAATCAACTAAAATCAATATGATCAGCAGCTACAGTAGGTTAGATCTCAAACTGGGCTAGAACCGGGGAGATCCCAGCTCATTCAGTCATCTTAAAAAAAGGCAGGAGGGTCTCAGGGTCCCCAAAAACAAATAGATGGGGGAGAAACATGACCCAAAATCATTTCTGGTCAACCAGTGCTGAACCAGACCCTCTTAGCTGTTTTCCATGCCCTCAGAGCCATCCACTTGAGGAGGGTGGGAGCTCCTTTGTTTGAAAACTGATGCTAATCACCACTGAAACCAGCCCTCCTGTAGCCCCCCAGCCCACTTCGCTGATATTACACTGTATGAAATGTCATTTGGGGGGTTTAAAGGGGGCCCAAACACAAAAACAACACACTCTTGGCTATTTAACAAGGTCTACTCTTTTCTCCGGCTAACGCATATTGGCACTGAGACAGGTGGGCCGCAGGGGCTGCCGTGGTAACGTTAGCAACAATGCTAGCTAGCGCTGCGTGTCTCGTCATCATCTAACATTTCGGTTTCTTGTTTATACAGCGGTATTAGCTTATACACTGCAGCGTGTGCACAGCCAGCCAGCAAAATCCCTGACCAGCTAAATCACACCGTGGCAGCGTTTATGAGTGAATCAGCATGGTCATCCCTTATAGCCTGCTACGATAGAGGGGCTGGGTGCTGGGCTGTGATTAATGCTCAGCCTGTAGCGTTTACCAAACAGCCCAGTTCTGCACAGATGGACAAAGATACATGACAAATGCCGCTTAGGTGACTGTCATACACATTCCCATGGAAAAACAGCTAGCACTCACGTGATGGTGGTGGCGTTGGTGGTGCAGGGGCTGCTGGAGTCGGTTCCTCCTCCACTTCCACTGGGGCTGGGGCTGATTTGAACGTTTCCTCCGCTTTGATCACGACAGGCTCTGGAGCAGCTGCAGCAGTAATGTGAAAGTCCTCTTGTTGTCGTATCACCTCTATCTCCTCTACAGGCGATGCTGTAATCTCCTCGGGCTCTACAGTCGATGTCACAGCTGCTGCCGCTACTGCTGGCTCTGCAACAGGCTCAGGCACTGCAGTGACAACCTCCGCCTGCTCGGGCTCCTTCTCATCAGCCGGAGGCGCTTTCGGAGCTTCTTCGGCTACTGGTGCCGTGACCTCCTGCACGAGCGCTGCTGCCGCTACTGCCGCTGCTACAGTCTCTGCTGCAACCTGCTGCTCCTCAATCTGAGGGCTTATTTCCGTGGGCTCCGAGTAAGAAATCAAATCTAATTTTTCTGGCAGCTCAGTCTCGGCTTTGTCTGCAGTGTGAGGCACCACCACCTCTTCCTCCTCCTCCTCCTCCTCCTTTTGCTCCTCTTTTGTCAGTGGTTCCTCCACCGTGCTCGTCACCACCGGCTCAGGCTCAGGCTCCAGTGCTGGAGTTAAAGCTGGTGCTAGTGCAGCTTCCCCGGCGGGAGGAGGTAATACAGCCTCGGCTTGCGTCTCCACACCCTTCTTCACCCCGTTAAGCTCAGTCTCATCATGCACACTAGCAGCCAAACTTACGTGGTCCTCTTTAGCGACGGCCTCGCTGCTGTCCCCCTTCAAGTCCCCCACTCCCAATGCCTCCTGCACTTCATTAGGAGTTGTGGAGGAAACTTCTTCAGTGTCTGCCATCTTGAAAACGTGACTAAATTCCTCCCTTTTTTTCAAGCCGAAGATGGCAAGTGCCCCTCAGAGCCCCCCAGATTCTACCCAAAGCTCCGCTTGTCTTCAGATCCGCACTGGTTTCGCTGGTTTTTGGATCCTGATGGGCAAAAAGTGATGAGCCACGGTGGAGCTGACCGCCCAGAGCAGCGCTCAGCCAAAGCGCTTTGCTACTGCTACCCAATATTGAAATACAAGCCAAGGCCTGACTGGCTAGCGAGCAGCCAATGCCAAAGTAGCGAGGGAGGAACGGCCCCGCCCACACCAAGCACAGGCCACGCCCACTTTCTCAAACCTTTACTCTACCTCTTGAAAATGCGAGGAGGCCTCAGCGTGCCACTGTATGGCCTGGAGAATGAAAGTGGAGGGGGTGGATGGCATAACTTTGCTGGACTGTGAGGCAAAGTTCATTCTGTGGAGCCGGGAAGAGGCGTAGCTGTGCTGTAAAACCTGACAAATGCCAGAACAAGCACATCCAATAAACAGCACTACTGTAGCACTTCATACTGCAGCTACATCATTAAAGAGCCAGTATCATGGAACACCAAAGAGAGCTTTCCAAAGTCTCAAGGCTTACACTGTTTGTGATGACACATCTACATGGTCATCTATGTACATACATACACATCCAGTTCAGCTTACAGTACTGAGCCCCACCCTTTCTCACTGTAGGTATCAAGACGGTATCAGAACAGTTCACCTACATACAGGGCTGCTTGTGAACACTTTAAAGTTCTGACTGTTTCTGTATAAATGTGGCCAAAAGCATGATAACATCTCTATTTAAACAAAACCTAATTAAACATTAAACACAAAACAGTATATGAGGTGTTCATTCATTTTTGAACTCAGTAACCTAAACATTAAATGTCTTTATTGGCAAAAGTATGTAAACCTCTGCTTTCAGTAACCGGTGTGACTCATCTGAGTAGCGGCGACTTCAATCATAGTCTTCCTATAATTGCTGATCAAGCCTGAACATTGACTCGGATGAATTTTGGAATATTCCTCCGTATTTAACCGCTTTAACTATGATATGGTCTGGAATTCGACTAAGCTATTTCATGATGCAACAATTCATCTGCTTCAGCCGTTCTTTGTAGAGTAGCTGGTGTCTTTATGGTTGTTGTCTTTCTGCAGGAACTGTCTTCTGATGCAGTTCAGTTCACAAATGGATCTACTCCCCTATAGAATTTCTTGATGCAATCCCGATTTCATAGCTCCATTAACTGATAGCAAGCTGTCCTGATCCAGTTGGAGCAATGTTGTTCCAGGCCAGTAGTGGATTTCTCCAAGCTATCATTCCACACATGCTATTCATAGCCTGATCGTAGGCTCATAAACACCGACATTAGCCAGCGTAAGAGAGGCCTGCAGATCCTCAGGTGTTAACCTGGGATACTTTGTAATCTCCCAGAATATTGTAGTCCTTAGATTTGGAGTCATTTTCGTTGGATGACCACTCCTGAGACAGGTAAGAATGTTATTAGGTTCCTCCATTTGTACACCGTCTGCCTGACAGTGGATCAGTGAGGTCCAAACTCATCAGTAATTGTTGAGGAACCTCTTTCAGACCTTATGAGCTCTGGCAAATCATTTCACCAATGCCTCATTTGACTGAGCCATGACTTGCACTAACAAATGTGTGCGGTAAAGACCTGACTTTGATGAAGAAGCCTCAAGTTGATGTTTTTATATAGGGAAAAGTCAGCCAAACTCACACCTGGTTGTCAGTAAGTTGATTGAACCCTGAGCCTGAGTATACCCTATACCCAACTGATCATTCTAGACATTCACTTACTTTTACCAACACAGACATTTTAATAGAGGACTTTGGTTTAGTTACCAGATGTAAACCTATATAATAGTCAATGTTTGTTTTGTTTTATTGGGTTCTCTTTGTATATTGACTGAATGAAGATCTGATTTGATATTTTAGGCAACATTTAAATTTATTTGTTTGTATTTATTCACAAAACTTTCAAGGACCATTGTAGGTGTTAAGGCCAGTCCAAGAACAGCCTTTTTAAAACCCAAGTGATAGTATGTAAATCAACATTAACATCAGAAATCCAAAGAATTTCAAAGAAAAAAAAAGATATGGGCTAGTTAAGTCTGGTCCATCACTTTCCAATTGCACTATTAAATCAATACACTGACAATCCTTTCTGACTATGACTAAACAAACCAAACATTTACAAATGCACAGAATTGAATATGCAGCGTGTATATGCAGGTCCTCTACTCATGTCATGCCAGTACAGTATACAGTACAAGCATGACGTTCATTAATGTCTAACTATTTGCATCCTAGGATGGCCAGGACCAATACTGGAAACATGAAATTGCTTAACCAGATCCATTACATTGTTACGTACCTCAGGCTGTCATGTATTAAAGGGTAACTTCAACATTTCATCATAAATCAGCCAATGCTGACAAAGTAATTCTGACTCTGGTTCTATGTGGGATGATTAAATGTAGAGAAACACACTGTCTCTGGTTTCCTTGTAGTTTTGATGTGGCCAAAAGTAGGTGGGACCATCACAGCTGTATGAGTTTGTCGGACATCCCATTCCAAAACCATGACAATGAATATGGAGGTAACCCCTGTTCGTGGATCTAACAGTTTTGATAAAGGCTGTCCACAATGTTTTGGAAGGAGTCTGTGAGAATTTGGATTTGTCCATCAGATCACTACATAGTGATGCGTGTTCCATCACTCCAGAGAACACGTGTCCACTGGAGGTTCACACAGTCCAGTCAACGTCTGGCATTGCACATACTAATCTTAGGCCTGTGTGCAGCTGCTGGGCTATTGAAACCCATTTTCTGGAGCTTCAGACGTGCAGCTCTTCTGCTTGTGTTGCTTTCAGATGCAGTTTGGAATATGTTTATACTCTACATGCTTCAGCACTCAGCTGTTCCACTTTGCAAGTCTGCTTGGTGGACCGCTTTGTGGCTAACTGTTACTCCTAGACACTTCTATTTCATGAAAACAGTGCTTACAGTTGGCCGGGGTCTAGCTGGATAGAGATTTCACAAACGGACTTGTGGGAAAGGTGACCATTCCATGACCGTGCCATGTTTGATATCACTGAGCTCTTCTGTGTGACCCATTCTACTGCCAAGGCTCGTCTAAGGAGACTGTATGACTGGTGTTGAGATTTATACAGCAGTAGGCGTGGCTGGAATGCCGGAACTCAATACTTAGTGGGAGTGAAATATAGAGTGTAGGAATCAGGGGCCACAATATTTACAGCATAAATATGGACATATATTTACTATTCAAACCCACCAGTGAAACTACCCCTCCAGGTTTAATAGGTTTGATTTGGGACTAGTTAGTCTGACAACACTCTGCATGTGTCTCTTGTGCTAACACATATTAAAACATACGTTTCAGGTCAAAGCTGTATCTTAAAATGATCATAAAACTATATAACGTAATGGCTGGTAATGGCTTTCTGTGAAGTAGCTTTTAGGAGCATCAACCTCTTCTGATTCTTATCACGTTCCTCGAGAATGACTTTGTTTACAGCTTAATGGTTTAATTACACCACGTTTTCATGTGGAATTGGGTTAATTTAAAATGGCGAAGTACAGGTTACTGTTGGCTAGTGTCACATTTTCCAGGCCACTTTGGGTTGGACGATTGTACGAAAAATACAGGGGACTGAACTGACCAAAAAAGCCAGCGTTCCTATTTAACTTTTATGGAAGACTTGTACTTAGCTCAGCATTTATACCTGCCTGTATCTTTCCATCAATCGATAAGACCATTTATATATCTGTATTGCTAATTTTGATGTGTCATTCAAAATCTTGATAAAACCCAAACAATTATTTGAAGTACATTCACTGAAAGCAAAATAAACCTTATCATAAAACAAAAATATATTTGTCCCACAACTGTTGGCACCCCTGAAGTGAAATCTAACCCAAGTATATTCCCATTTACATGTTATGTTGTAAAGTTCACTTGAGTTATTAAGAGCGCTTAAATCATCAACTATGACTTCCTGTTTCACAGAGTTTTAAATATGGGGTGACAACAGAGGTCAGATTCCTTTAGTCACTCATGACCTTATGAGGAAGTCCATAAAATACAGCAGTGATGCGCAGTGAACTTCCACTACCACTACCAGAACGATGCTGATAGCAGCTGAAGATGTTCAGAATCTGACACAAAGAGGACGCGTGTGTATTGTGACCCCACACACAGTGAGAGGACGGGTCATGTGGCAAAAGACTCTCTAAGGAGAGTAGCTGGAGATTTGCTGACTTTTGCTAGGTCTTGGGGTCAGAACATCTCACAAACTATAAAACTGGAGGGATGCCAAAGGAAAGCTTCTACTGTCAACAGCCAACCGATTTAACCCCCTTCACTTTCAGTGGGACACAAAGATCCAGCACAGTGCCTCATCCCCACTGTGAAGTACGGAGGATCTCTGATGTTGTGTGGCCCTGGACAATTCTCGAGATACATGGAGTCACAGAGTCCGTCAAGTACCAGCAGAACTAAAATCATCGGACTGCCTTAGCTAGGAAGCTAAAACTGGGTCATGGTTGGAGCTTTTAGCAAGACAGGGACCCAAAGCACCTTAAATCAGCACAAACATACTTTACTGACCTCAGAATGGCAACCCCCTGCTGGGCCCCAGATTAAACCCCATGGAAGATCTGTAGGATGAGCCGAAGAGGAGAGTTCACTTGTGCGGACATGGGAATCTGGAGAACGGGTATCATATCACTTGCCTTGTGTTCTTCTGTTTCATTAAGCATTATGGGAGAAGACACAAAGTATTAAACTGAGGGTGCCAACAATTATGGTACACCATCACAATAAGAGTTTTCATTTTTCCTTTCAGTTTTTGCACAGTTCCTTACATTCATCATGTTGTTCATGTTTTAAATTGAAGACAAATAGAACAAGCCCTAAAGAAAGGTTTACAGGCTGTGCGGCTGATGTTCACCATGGCTGCCAGTATTAGTGGGGGTTACCGTATGTATTAATGCCAGAAAAGTTAAATGAGTAACACATGTTGTTGTTGCTTTTAACTTTTCCCATCATTTGAACACAACAGCTGTCCTTTATATTGGGTGCCATGATGAATGGACCAATAGAAATGCCACAGAATCTCTCAGAATAAAACCTCGTCACATTAACTTAACATAGAAGTTTAGCTCATTTAAAGGTACATGGGCTTCTTTGGATAGCAACGTGTATACAGTCTATGTTATATGATATAGAACTGTGTGCTTTGGTTACATGGCTCTAAAAATACATGTAGAGTAGGTATACTATGTGCTTGCTGAATGCTCAGTGTCATAAAGGTCAGGTTTGACAAATATGCTCAGGTCACATATGGATCTTTAGCATGTTCTGCAAAACTGCTTATAACATCTGCCATACAGTATAAATACTGGAGATTTGTATCCGCCATAGTGCACATTCAGTTGGGAGTTTGCTTAGGCAACTGTACCCGGTACCAACTGATACCTAGGCATTGGATACTAGATGGACAATAGCATTAAAAGTAAGATACTGTGATATTTGAAAACCACACAACGCAATAAGCAATAAGTACATATCAGGTATGTGCAAGGTTAACCAATCCAGAAGGTTAAAACTCGAATCTGGTTGTCAGTGAACGCATACTGCAGTAAACGTTGCACTATTAGAAGTGAAAGTTGATCTAATGCACACGCCAGTAGACATTAATGAGTAGGAGTAATATAATCCCCCCCCAATTCACATAGGTGGAAGCAGTTTCCTCTCTCCTCCTACTCTGCTCGGCATTGTGAGCCATGTAAAGCTGCCTT